>CAAKHG010045195.1:0-32390 GCA_901007715.1 Dactylopterus volitans
CAGTTTGAAGGAAAAAAGCGATTAATCACAGCAAATTCTGCGATCAATTAGTCCATTTTTTTAAATCGCTCAACAGCACTATTTTAAATCATTAATTGGCATCCAGTTCGTCGTCTTGTGCCCCTGAGAGCACGCGTCTCCATGAGCATGCTCACGAGAAGTTTGAGGTCCATTAGGATATGATTCAAAAGTAGCAATACTGAACAGGATGCAGGGTTATTCCTCTTTTTCTTTAACACTAAGGCCAAAGTCGTCCTCTACTCCCGCTGCTCCCTGCTGATCATGTCTGGTCTTTAGAACCATAATAGACTGATATAAGAAGAGATCATTGCCAAATTCTACTTGGGTTTTTCACTGAGCTGGCTTTGTCGTTTCATAGAACACCCAAGAACTGTAGGCCCCCTTTAACGTCGCGCGGCAGCGAGCAGCTCTGATTTGCCACAGCCAGCTGTTGCTGCTTTCCCACGAAGTTTAGCGTTTAAAAGCAGGGTTTTTTTTTTTTTTTGGTTTTTTTTTTTTTAATGTGGGTAAACTCATTAACAATCAGCAAGTGACTCCTTTCCCACCGCGAGCAGACCCGGGGACTGATCGCCAGCTTACCGGCTGCGTGACGCCCCCCCCCCGGGCCCCACCCAGTGATGTCACGTTGATGACATCATCGGCGTGCCAGATCTCGGCGAGCTAAACAATGGAAAGGAGCATGAAGGCCATGGAGGTCAGCTCTCTTTCTCCTGCACTTTGGACCTGAGTCCACTGCAGAGTCCTTTGACCCACGTCTGAATGCCGATCAGAACCTTTCCAACTGCTGACAGGAGCTTATCGTTGCAGTGTGTAAGCGGGTTTTTCATCCAGTGGGAAAGCAGCTTAAGTGATGTTGAACATTTCAGACAAATGAAAGATGTAATTTCATTAGCAGCATCCTCCATAACAAGAGTCGGGTGCTTGGTGATGTGCACCAGCTGCCAGGGAGAAGGGAAAATAAAAACAAGTTCATATCCGTGTCTCCACATCACCTCGAACTTCTTCAGGTGTGCCTCCGCAACAATGTGAAGGTGGCGGTTCATCAGTGTTTTTGTTTGCCTGTTTCTAGGCGACTTAAACACAAAACATCAGCGGCGCGAGAACGTCTCCAACCACGCCGCGAACCGCCAGGAACACCCACCACGCGGCGACCCGACGCCAGTGACGCTAACGTCGCCAGTGACGCTAACGTCGCCAGTGACGCTAACGTCGCCAGTGACGCTAACGTCGCCAGTGACGCTAACGTCGCCAGTGACGCTAACGTCGCCAGTGACGCTAACGCCTGTCATGTATTGAAACGTTTTTCTGTCATAACGCAGCCGAAAATGCATCTCGAGCACAATATTCAATTTAAAAAAAGATAAAAATCCAGTGGTAGGATTTACTGTTGCCATTTTTTTTTTTATCCCCAATAAATCAAATGACTACATGCACTCGCAGGATCACGGCCGCTGGCGGGAGCGCCGTTACTCAACATTTCATCACAGACGCCGTCGGTGCCGGAGCTCGCCGGGCGAGCGGCGTCGGTTTCATTCAGCGCGTTCCAGGCCGCCCTGGCAGCCTCGCTCTGTCTGCGCGGCTTGGTCGCCGCGGCGCGGACACTGGGCCGCTTTGTCAGACACAAGAATGGCCACTAAATGAGACGGGTGGAGGACAAGTGCAAAAGAAGAGAGGAGGGAATAATGGCAGCAAAAGGAGCAGCAGAATGGGGGCTCTGTAGTGGGAACACGGCGTCATTTTTTTTTTTTTTTCTCCCTGGGTTGCATAATGACAGCGGGCTGTCACGACACAAAGAACACACACACACACACACACAAAGATCAGTAGACTTGCAGATGGGGAGTTGAGTGTGTAAATGAGGTTTTTATGGACTGAGGAGTCCAACAGCAGCGGTTTGTGTCGGCCGGCCCACCTCGGCCCCTCACAGCTGACGGTCTCCTGCTCCTCAGAGAGCCACGGCGGCGAGTCCAGCATTCTCCCTCTTTTAATGACTCAAAAGGACGAGGAATGCCACAAAGTCGCGTTGTGACTGTGTTCCAGCGATGATGATGATGATGGATGATGCTGATGGGAGCGGGGCAGATGCAGCCTAACGTGGGATCCTCGCGGTCTTTGCTCATTTGTCTGTCAGAAACCCGCCGCGCCTCCTCAGTATCCATGAAGACTCCACGTCCGCGCCCGTCAAACGCTCTTTAACTCCCTCTGGTGGTGCAGCGGAGGTGCGGCGGCTCCTTCAGCATCTCATCTCCAGACTAATGAGATGTCACATGCAACCGCAAACCAGCAGCTTGGAACCCTAATGAATATGGAGCATCCTCACATCTGACGCGTTCCAAATGATGACATGTGTTTAGCACATTCTCACCATGGTATTATAAAGACCTGCAACAGTCAGACAGGTTGTCGACTATCAAATGAATCAGCATCTATTTTGATAATTGATCGATCAGTTTGAGCAATTCCTCGTGGGGGAAAAATGACCCAATTCTATATCTGTCACCGTTTTCCTGATATTTTTTTTTATAGATGAAACAAAAAGAATCCACTGATTATGGATGACAAAAATAATCTTAAGCTGCAGCCCTAATAATAAAAGTAAACCCCTTTAACACATTTGTTAGGTTGGCTGAATTCCGCGTTATTGGCTTTATCATCTTCATTATTCTGAAAGCGCTCATCTGTTCACACGCTCCATATTATCTCTGTGTCAGTGGCACAAAGCCTCATCGCACGTGTCCAAATGAGTCAGCCGGGCTTCCAATGTGTTAAACATTTATTCAAGGTGATATTTGGCTTGACGCTTTTCTGTGTTACACCTGCAGATGCTTTAAAAGAAACGCTAAGCACAGAGAGTCCTGTAATGAATCAGCCGCAGTGAGGTGACATTATCTCCTCTTTTGGAAGAAAGAACCCTGAGTAAATTAGTTTTTAGTCTTTTTTTTCCCTTATGTATTCAATCGGATAAATGAAAAAAAAAATCAGATTTGTGCTGTTCGGACTGTCATTTAAAAAAATTAGATACGGATCACATATGGTAAAAAAAAAAAAAAAAAAAAGGGCCACTTTTGCCTGCAGTGTGAGCACCTGCAATGTGTTTCTGTAGCTGCCAAGTAGCTGGTTTGTGTGGGTTTGACTCGCACGTGAAAGATGTGGCGTGATCGATTGACTGCATGTAGATTTTTCACTTTAGGTCCATGCGTGGTTCCTCAGTGGGGGGTGAGGGGGGGGCAACAATAATAGCACAGCCGCATCCTGGTCATCAGTAAACAAGGGTGATTACCTCTCGACGGCAGCTGCAGAAACGCGGCATGCAACCCGAGTTAGATTCAGAAAACCGAATCAACGTCCAGCCTGCGTAACTGAATTATGATGATGCAGCGGGTGTGAACGACGTCTGATTTTTTTCTTTTTTTCTGTCCGCCAGACCTGAAGCGAGAGGCCAGCATCTGCCACATGCTGAAGCACCCCCACATCGTGGAGCTGCTGGAGACCTACAGCTCCGACGGCATGCTCTACATGGTCTTTGAATTGTGAGTCCGCACCGCTCGCCGCCGCAGTGTAATCACACACACACGAACACACGAACACTCGCCACATGCATTCGCAGCATTTGGCCTGAAGTGGGGTTGTTTATTGTCTTTTTTTCTTGGTTCTGTTTCCCTTCTCCACCACATGAGCTGCAGCTGATGGTTGCGTCTGCTCAGCTGCAAATGAACGGTAATGTGGCTACCTGCTAAAAAGTGGTTGGAGAGTAGTCAAGTCTTAACAACTCCGGTCTATTTATACATGGCAGATGGCTGCTGGTAATTTGACACCTTATCGCCAACACCGCCGCTGCCAACCTCGCAGTGGTGTGGGTGCAGCTGTCAGCAGCCCCGGTGCAGAAAAATTGCGCGGCGCAAAGCTAATTCTGTTCATTATGAAGACGAATCTGCACGCCAGCCGACTGAAAGCGTCAAGTATGAGTGCTGCGTTTGCATAAGCTGCTTTGTAAATACAAAAGAAGGCGCATCATGGAGTAAAAGATGATCATCGCGTATTTATTGTCGAAACTGATTAGCAAGTGCACACGTGGCAAAGCAGCGATTCTTCATGTGTCAGATGTGCCCGCGGTTGCAGCCCAGCTGAATTGCACAGTCGTGGTGACAGGAAGGTCCCCTCAAGCAGTGGTTCTCAACTGGTGGGTCGCAACCCGAATGTGAGTCGCGGCCCCGCTTTCAGTGGCTCGCAGGCAACAAAAATGTGAAGGAAAAATACCCTTTTATTTCAAGAGTTTTTTTTTTAATGCAGCGGAATGCCGATTGTTCACACTCCCTAACAGCAGGAGGAGATAATGCCCAGTAATGCGAGAAGATCATCACCATTTCACAGCATAGAAGAAGACCCGCAACGTTTGTTTTCATATGCTAATTGAGCGGCGAAACGCGAGTACGACAGCAACTACATGAGATATGGAATTTTCTTACATTGAGTAAGAAGTTGGACTTTTTTATTTCATGTTGAGTCTGTTAAAAAAGGCTGAAGTTACTGAAGTGTTACAGATGTTGCAGCATCAAAGACTTAGTAAGTGCTGTTGATTGAATATTATTAACACAGGGCTGTTCAGTATGTATCCACAGACGTGGAGTTATCGCAGCTACAGTGACATTAATATTCTAGAAACCTTTTGTCCCAAAAATGCACTTTTTGGTTTGAATTAACATGCAGTTAATTGAGTGTAAAAGGGAATATTTCCCTGTCTAGCGTCGCCACCTGCTGATCATTTAACTTGTTGTTTTATGTTGGCGTACTGTGATATTCTCAGGTTCAAACGGCGCCATTTTTTTCATTAAATAAATTTGATAAGTTGAAAATTGCCCCCGATTTGGGTCGAGAGTTGTCATTAAGGGGTGATGGCGGGTCCTGAAGCCGGACCGGTTGAGAACCACTGCTCTAAAAATTCAGCTCCAGCACACCTGAAGTGCTCCGCTAACGAGCGACCAATCACGGGAGTCGGGAGTGTCGGAGCGGCGAGACGTCTCAAACACGAAGGCCAGCGAGTGTTGGCGAGCCTGCAGCGCATTTGTGTTCACGTCAAAATCCACAGAACACACATGAAGAGCTGCACTGGCCTTTGTTCTCAATATGATTTTATGATGGTCATAATCAACTCAGTTGATTTGTTTGGCCTGTGTGGATTTCATGTGTTTTTTTGGTGTGTTTTTTTAATGCAATGTATAACTGGCATTCGTACATTTCAAATACGATGGGTTTATTCGTTTGACTCATTTTGACTGACAAACATGCGTCTCATTGAGTTAATCACGGCTCTCTTTAATGTTAAATGTTTTTATGCACAGTTTTCAGCGCTTTTCCAAGAGCTGCTGGCCCGTCTGCTCTTTCAGAATCATACTGAAATACTTTTATCTCTTCTCACGCATCTCAGCATGGACGGAGCGGATCTGTGCTTCGAGATCGTGAAGCGAGCTGATGCCGGGTTTGTGTACAGCGAAGCGGTGGCCAGGTAAGTCGCTCAGCCTGGAAACTGTTAAGAGATTTTTTTTTTTTTTGATATAGATATAGAATATAGATCTTATCTACAGTTTTGCCCTAAACAATGTCACCATTACCTGCTTCGACCTTGTGTTCACACAGTCACTACATGAGGCAGATTTTGGAGGCGCTTCGGTACTGCCATGACAACAACGTGATTCACCGCGACGTAAAGGTGAGACGGCGAGGCCTCTTGACGCTCGAGGGCGAGAGACGCTAAACGTTGGCGTCAGAGAGAGAGAGAGAGAGAGAGACAGGGAGAGGGGGAGAGTGCGGTTTTTGCCACAGAGTTTCTGTATGTGACAACTCCCCTTACCAGAAATCCTCCCCCATGTAATGCAACAGCTCCGCACCAAAGAGTTTTATGCTGAATTTTTATTGAATCTGTTTGAGAGAGGCGTTGACATGACTGTATTTTCTGATGCCCCTAATATTTTGGTCATCAAACTCATAGACAGTGCTAATGTGCTGAGTGTGAATTTACAATATTGTTAATTACCAAAATCAGTTGTGTATGTTTCTGGAATAGGTTAATCCACCAGTATGTAGAGGCTCTTTAACTAAAGTGACATGTTTAACACTAAAATATAATTATTGTTATCTGTGCTTTTCTGTTTTTAGAAAAAAAAGAACAGAACAAATATTAAACATTGTTTCTTGATTAAGATGTCAAGTTAGCCATTTACTTGCATTCCTGAACAGAAAAAAATGGTAATATTGGTTGAATATTATGCTTGATTAATTTGTTCAGTCCATCGGTCCAATACTCATTGGGCCATTGGGTCATTGTCTTGTTATATGAACGCTCGACCAATCACATTCAGTCCGGGATGGATTCCATGATCCGGTAAGATTTTGTGGTTGGGTGGTGGTCTGATAAGTTTGTCAAGCACTGCACATTAGGGTGCCAACAAATTTGGGACACCTCTCAGTAGAACCCCAGTACAGTTCAACAGACGCACAAATTGCAGTCCCCACAACAGTCACTCAAATATGTCAACACCCCTCTCAGACACATTCAATACAGAGCTTGATTGCAGGGCTGTTGCATTATATTATATAAACACGCGGTGGTCATAATGTTATGGCTGAAATGCAGTTCTGTGCAGTTGCAAATGCGGTTTGAGTCGATCCACCTGGAGTTTGCAAACTCTGATTCATGTCAGGTTTAATAACATCGGACCAGCAATGCTGGTTTGGATTTGTGAGTTCTTACAGTCAGATTAGCATCAGCCAACCAGATTAGCCGCATAACAGAAACACCACCAGGCCAGATGGAGTAATCCTCAACCGGGGACTTCACCAGCCCCCCTCCCAAACAGACCAACGCGACCTCGTGTGCGGTGTAAAACAAACAATTGAGGGCTGGTGGATCAACCTGATTTGTCGACTCCCGGTTTCCTTTCATGTGGCCTGATGTACCAGATGCGGCGACGCACTGTTTAAAATGACAACCTGTTATGTAACTTGATTGCAAGTCCAGACCTTTTGGTTTTATTATTTATTATTGATATTGTTATTATAATAATATTAAGCTGCTTTGCTATCTTAGTTTTCAGTTTTAGAGAGGTTTTGGTTATTTTTATTTTGAAAAATGCACATGCAAATATGCTCAGATGACAAAAGTATCTGCTGGTGTGGCTAAAAACTCTGAAGATATCATGTCCACCAGACTCCGGGGCTGATGTGTGAGCTACGTTGTCAAAGAGGCAATTTAAAGATTTTCCATCATTTTAGAAAATTTTAGTTTTGTCATCACACGACATGGATTCAGTTAGTCGTCCCTCGTTTTTGCTCGTGTGTCTCAGTCAATGGTTCTTTTTCTTCACACCTGTTTCTTGCAATTTCGTTCAACTGCAATGTGTCAATTTCCTTCACAAATCAGCCATTTTGCACAAAATAGACTTTTAGTAATGATTCCCAACATTAAAAAAAGGCGAATGCCCACAACCTCACTGACACTGTAGCATGTCCTCTTATAGAAAGACATCTGTGACAGGGGGAACTGATGCTTATCTCAGCACAACGCCTTTTTACTCAGGCAGTAAAGCAGATGTTACCGAGGATTTCCCACAATGCACTGCTCTTTAGAGGTTAACACAGGAAGAACAAGTTCAGAGCGTGGGAAGACGCTTTACCCTGTTGTGGTTGAGAAGTTAAAAATGTCAGGACAAATTTGTCGGTCTCTGCTGGTAAGCAGGCTGCAGCGTGGTCACTCCTGGGCGGTGCGGCGTTGGGTGGTGTTGACGATGCAGATGCTGGTTCTGGGGGTGATGGAGGGAGTGTTCAGTCCATGGTTGGGTAAAGGCACCGGCACCGATGCCCGTCGGAACTCCATCGTGGAGCTGTTGGACGTGGCGTCATTGAGGAAGAAGAGGCGGTTGCCAAGTTGGTGTCCGAGCATTCGGAGGGCGGTTCTGCGCACCGAGCCGGATAACAGGAAGTACATGACGGGGTCCAGACAGCTGTTGAAGGCGGAGAACAACAGCATCACCTCGTTGGTGTGATCCACCAGCTGCAGGTAAGCACATGACAAGGTTCCATGGACCTGGGAGAGGATGTAGACGGGGCGGAAGGCGTGGTAAGGCGCGAAGCAGATGGTGAAGAGGAAGAGGACGAAGAAGGACTTCTTGGCGGTGCGTTCGTATCGTAGCGCGTTGGGGAGGTCCGGCTTATCCCGGGACACCCTCAGAAGCTGGGTGGCGATCTTTGCATAAGATACGACCAGCATGAGGAAGACCAGCCAGAACATGGCCACCAGCACCGCGTTGAAGTAGGCTTTCCCTTTGGCTCTGCGGCGCTGCTTGTACTGGAAGCACTGGTCTATGTCCTCTCTGTCCTCTGCGGTGGCGATCATGGGCACCAGCGCCATCAGCGACAGACCCCATAGCGCCCCGCAGGCCCACCAGCTCCACGGACAGCTCCGCCCACACAGCCTCACCGTCATGCCTCTCCTCGCCTTGCCCTTCCCCTTCAACCTCAGGTACCTGTCCAGGCTGATGAGGCCCAGCAAGGTGATGCTGATGTACATGTTCATGTAGAAGAGGTTCCCCACCAGCTTGCAGGCCACAGATCCCAAAACCCACCGGTTCCCGTTGGCGTGGTAGAAGATCCTGAAGGGCAAACACGCCAGCAGCACCAGGTCGGCCACCGCGCAGTTGATGAGGAACACTCGCACCGAGTTCCGGGTCACATGGAGGAAGAGGAAGACCCACAGTGCAAAGAGGTTGCCCAGCAGGCCAAAGAGGAAGAACAGGGAATAGAGGACGGCCAGCGGGAGGCGCAGGGCGTCGTCGTCAAACAAACACTCGGTCTTGTTGGCAGGGAACTCCGGCGAGGTGGAGGAGACGGAGAGGGAAGTGAATGGGGAAGAAGAGCGGGGGGAGACGGCGGTCATTGTGTTTGGGCAGCGATGCCTTCAGGGTCACTGGGCTCTGAGGAAGTCAGAATCGGTATTTAAAAACGAGCAAATGCAACGAGGAGCAGATCACACGCAGGCAGGTCGATAGGTAAGAAAGCCACCCTGCTTTATGAGTAACTTGCAGACAGGTGGAGAGTTTGTGGGTTGTGCTTTTAAAGGTCACACATGTCATACTCGGAGTGGAGTAGTAATTCGTATCCTGCCTTGAAAGGGCAGCAGCGTCATCAGAGCAGCCACTTAGCCCCCGAATATGATGGGAAATGTGCTCACGTACCCCAAAATTCACAAGAGAAGAACAACAACAGTCGAGCAGTCATAGATGCAAAAAAAAAACAAAACCCTCCCATTCCGTGAGCGGTGGGGTTCAGGCTCACGCCGGGACACCGACCGAGGAGGAACACTCACCATCAGCAATCCCTCGGCGGAGATGCGGCGCGGCTGTCCGGGTAGAGCGGCGGCGGCGGCCAGTTTCCTCCTGCATCAAACCTCAAAGGCAGGAAGCGAGTTTGCTTTAAAGGGAACCTGGCAGATGGGACGAAACCCTGCATGCAAAAGCTGCATGCACGGGCGGCGATGTGAAGAGGAGGGAGGGAAAAAACCCAACAATAATCGTCAAGAGTTTCAACAATCCTCCAGTGCAATGCTCATCTTTTTCTTCTCACTTTCTCCCTTCATCCTCCTGACAGTGCTGGTGTCTCTCTCCCTCTCACTCCCTCTCTCACTCTCTGTCTCTCTGTCTGTCTCTCTCTTGTTGCACCGCCTCTGTTAACATCCTCCTCAGAACTCCAACCCCAATGAGACGTGTAGAATGCAAAGACAGGAAGTCAGACCACTGCTGCCAGTAACACCCCATCCCTCCTCCCCCCAACACACACACACACACACACACACACACACACACACACACACACACACACACACACACACACACACCACCCCAATGTCACGTACCATAAAGAGCGTCGCTGTGTGTGTGACTAGCATGACCCGTGATTACAGGGTGATGACGCGCTGTATGAGCGGTGCAGGGTGCCCCGCTCCACAGGCCGCGAAAGGCGCTATTAAATATGATGGACTTAAAAACCAACAAAAAAAAAAGGTTGCACAAAAATGCAATAGACGTATTAGAAAGCTTCAGTTAAAAAAAATAGGAAAAAAGATTCCTGCACAAAATTTCAGTTGCCGTTGCATGGCGAGTATTGTGCAGATAAATTAATGTCAACTAAGATACATTTATAATAAAAAAAAAAGCATGATTGCGCGGATACATGCAGCAGTTTTTACGCTTGACTTGCTCTGCTTTTTATTCTATTTTTCTTATTCTGTCAATTTTCTGTGTACATACCATCGCCCGTTTAAATCTTTTGTGTGCCCATTTAAATCATTTTGTGCCCTCCGGCCGTGAGTCCAAGCAAAATTCCGTTATGCGTGAATAATGATAATAAAAACTCTTGAGTCTTGGGTTTCCACCTGCTTCTCAGATAAAAAGGTTGACGGGGACAAGTTTCGCCAAGCGACTCACCGTCGCCCCTGAAAACGCCGCAGTTGTGGAGTCGAAGCCACATTTTGATTTTGTTTGTGTTGGTTGAATCTATCCGCCAAACATAAATCATCTGCTGGTGTCCAGCGCGGAATTCCGCAACTCTCCTGGCTGAGCAGCAGCAGCAGGAGCACACTTTATTTTTTTTATTTTTTATTTTTTTGGTCGGCTCGAGTTTCTGATCCCGTTTGCTGCCTCCGATCTGCGGCTGCTTCCTGTCTGCATCAGCATCTTCTGATGCTTGTGGCTGCAGCTGAGCTGAGCTGAGCTGCCGCCTTCGCCGCTGCTGCTGCTGTCATTGTGAAACCAAAGTTCACCAACCAGCCGCTGAAAAAAAAAAAAAGACACCGGGATCTTTTGCACAGTAAAGCAAACGCTGCACCGCTGAGTGCGCAGGCGTTTCCCCTCAGCCCGAGCAGTGTCGCATCGCTTAACACCGGCGCCTTTTTAACCTGATGAATGTATGAGGCATGAAGGCTGCCGTCGTGACTCGTGGTCCTTCTGTTCCTCGGTCCTCCGCAGCCTCACTGCGTCCTGCTGGCCTCCAAGGAGAACTCGGCTCCGGTCAAGCTGGGAGGCTTCGGAGTGGCGATCCAGCTGGGGGAGTCCGGACTGGTGGCTGGAGGTGCGCACACACAACACACACACACACACACTTTTACAAACAAACAGCTGCAGCCTCCTCACAGACTTCCCATGATCGGTCATGTAGAAACCAGCGGCTCGTAAAACTCTCCCCCCTCCCCAGGCCGGGTCGGTACCCCCCACTTCATGGCCCCGGAGGTGGTGAAGCGAGAGCCGTACGGCAAACCGGTGGACGTGTGGGGCTGCGGCGTCATCCTCTTCATCCTCCTCTCCGGCTGCCTGCCCTTCTACGGCACCAAGGAGCGCCTGTTTGAGGCCATCATCAAGGGGAAATACAAGGTAGAAACGCTGCGAGAACACGCCGAAGGCGAGCGCCTCAGGGTGGTCGCGCCGAAGGCGAGCGCCTCAGGGTGGTCGCGCCGCCGCGAGTGCCTCGGGGGGGCCGCCACACCGCGGCGAGCGCCTCGGGGTGGCCGCCGCGCCGTGGCGAGCGGGTCCTTGAAATCAAAGCTCCACGTTTCAGTCAAACACCCTAAATCCGTGATTCTTAAAGCAACTGAGAGCCGTACATGGCGAGAAAAATGTTTGCCGCTTTTACTCGGGTGAATTTCCCGCTCGGCCTTCCGGCTGACGCGAGGAAGGCGCCAAGATGGAGGACGCTCGCACCCGGCCGCTGCCGGGAAATGTTCACGTTGTGGATTTTCGGAAGCCGCAGCTGAATAATCTACAACGCCAGATTAATGTACATGGTGATGTAATAGCAAAAGCAGCACTTCCCTGTCGCACATCTCTGACCTGGTGACCATGGCAACACCGGCGACTGCGATCTTGGCTGCCAGTGCTCTGCCACTGCTATGTCTGTATGCTCGTCTCTGCCTGTTCTAAGAGTGTGTGTGTGTGTGTGTGCGCGCGTATGTGTGTGTTCTGGTCCAGATGAACCCCCGTCAATGGGCCCACATCTCGGAGAGCGCCAAAGACCTGGTGAGACGCATGCTGATGCTGGACCCCGCCGAGAGAATCACCGTGTACGAGGCACTCAACCACCCCTGGCTGAAGGCAAGACCACACACGTGCATGCACACACACACACACACACACACACACACACACACACACACGTTCCATTCACACTTGTAATGTAGTCCAGCGATAAATGTCCTTGAACTTCTGCATTTGTGATGATCTGTCATATTGACAAACCTGCGTGTAAGTGGTGTGTCTCTAACTTCACACCGAGGGCCGGCGGTCGGCCAGACAGAAAAACATCCCTCTGTTTGGAACCACAGACGCTTTCACATCCGTTTCCTGGCTTTTCTTTGTGCGTGCGTGCGTGCGTGCGTGCTTTCGTGCTCGCTCAAGTCCTCATTATAATGCATGTGCCATATTGTGTGTGTCTGTGTGTTAAGGAGAGGGACAGGTATGCCTACAAGATCCACCTCCCAGAGACGGTGGAGCAGCTGAGGAAGTTCAACGCCAGGAGGAAGCTGAAGGTCAGCGTTGCCATGACGGCGTCAGTCACGTCTGACCCGAGCGTGAGCGCGAGCGTGTCAGTGAGGCCTCACAGCTGTCTGGTTTCTCCCCACGTCCCAGGGTGCAGTGCTGGCCGCCGTTTCCAGCCACAAGTTCAACTCCTACTATGGGGACCCTCCCGAGGAGATGCACGACTTCTCGGACGACCCCACCTCCTCAGGTAGACGCCGCCGGGCCGGGGGCGCCGCGCCGCTTCAAACGGGCTCGTTTTTCCCCCGATGCAGAAGTGAAACGCGGCGGCGGCAACAGAGGACGTTCACTTTCTAGCCAAGTTTCTCTTCTCGTCGTTTCTATTCTAGCTTGAGTCTTCTAGAGATCGCAAGCTGTGAACTTCCTCTGAGCCGATATTACCCAACAGCCTCACATCCCTGTTTCTGACACCCACTTTCACGCCTCCCCCTCCTTCCTCCCACATCCAAGCACTACAGGCGGCGGGCGCCGGCGTTCGCCGCCGCCGCACACGCGGCTCGCGTCATCACAAAGAGCGGAGGATCAGCGCGATTCATTTTCTGCTCGGTTTTACGTGCGCACACACACACGCACACACACGACTGGCCGTGCGCATGCGTGTGCGTGCGTTTGCTGAGGCGTGCAGTCTGGCGCAGTCCCACTTCCTGACCCCCCCAGACGCGTCGTTGACTGGTGTTAGTGGAGGACTCCCTCGCGAACTCGCTTGCCGCTTGTGCAGATTCATGCATTTTTATTTTTAAACTGCCGCCTTCCCCTCTGCCGCCTTCTGCCCCTGTGAGCCGGTCAAACCTTCCTCTGCAGCTGCCTCCTCTAATCTCAGCCTCTCTTTCTTGGGTGTTTTCCCGCCGCTCTGCTTCCTGTAGGACTGCTAGCTGCTGAAAGTACGTATGGCCCCTCCCCTCGCCATCCCGTCTCGACGTGTGACACCATGCCATGACACCATCACTCGCTTTTCAGTTGCACCCTCAGCTTATTGTACTGTGTTGACGTGGCTTCCTCTGTCCTGTCTCCCTCTTCGGGGCGGCGATACATTCCCGGCGCTATACTCGTGACCCATGAATGCACCGCAGCTCCCATGGGATCAAATGGGAGGTGGCGGTGCTTTCATGGCCTCATTAACAGTGGGATTTTCCTCCATGATCGAGTCACTGTCAGGCTGTTAAACCACCCGAGATGTCAGTGCGTCCAGATGTGTCAGAGGCTTCGATCAGACGGTCGGCCAATCGGATCCATCGAACCAACCCGTCGTCTGCTTCCATGTTTGCGAGTGATCAGATCAGATTTGTGATTCCAGACTGTTAAAGTTCTGAAAGTAGATGTAATACAGATCCATTGTTCAGAGGGAGGGAGGGAGGGAGGGAGAGAGAGAGATTACACTGATCAGCCATAACATTATGACCACTGCATGTTCACCATAGAATATAATGCAACAGCCCTGCAATAAAACCTCCCCTCAGAAGGAGTTTTATTTATTGGAATGTGTACTGGGTAATAGCGGGAGGTGTTCCTAATATTGTGGTCACCCTAATGCATATGAGTGGGCTAACCAAAATATTAGGAGCGATTCTTGGAGAGGGGGAATTTACCGCAGGACCGTTACATTCTATGTGACGGCGAACATGCAGTGGTCATAATCTTCTGGCTGATCGGTGCATTTCAGCATCTGTCCGCTGTTATTTGGCTTCGTGCTGCTCAAACTTTGCGCTCTGATGCGAGCGAGAAAACCGGCGGTCCAGAATCCGTCTAGAGCGTCGGCAGAATCCGACGCCGGGGTCCCGACGCGCCGGGAAACTCCAGGTTTGTGGCCGGAAGTCTGAACGAAGCCTCTGGAGAGCAAACCTCTTCTGGAGTCTATGATGGAGAGGAAGATGTTTCCAGCACTGCTCACCCACCCTGCGCTCATCCTCACCAACCAGCTCCTGCAAACATGAACAGAAAAAGCACATTATTTCATGAAGGCCAGACGTTTAATTCATCAGATCCTCAAGTTCTTGCTCTCCTGTTCTCGAATGTTCTCATCCTCTCTGAAGTGACTTTCCTCTGATGTTGTATTGATGCTGTTTCTCTGGTTTTGCTGCATGTGTGGGCGATGCAGCAGGTACTTGGGGTTCAATAGTTCTGAGTGTTGTTTTTTTTTTGTTGTTGTTTATTTTTAAATGTCGTCTGTCGTGACTTTTGTGATTCTGTTCTGGGTTTTCGTTTGTCTGCCTGTTTGTGGTGTGTGTGTGTGTGTGTGTGTGCGTGTGTGTGTGTGCGTGTGTGTGACTGTGGCCGTCACGTTCCACGTTTTGCATTTTCGTGTGGTGTTTTTGAGTGTTTTGCAGGGACTTGCTTGGTGATGTTGTGAGTGTGTCTGTGCACGCGATTGGGTCCTGCGTTCAAGCGCGTAACTAACGTGTGTGTGTGTGTGTGTGTGCGTGCGTGTGTACAGGAGCAGTATCACAGGTTTTGGACAGTCTAGAGGAGATTCACGCCTTGACGGACTGCAGTGAGAAGGACATGGACTTCCTCCACAGCGTCTTCCAGGACCAGCACCTCCACACCCTGTTAGACGTAAGTCATCCTCGCGTGTAATACCGGCGGGCGGCCAGCAGGTGTCACGATGAGTCCAGCGCAGCGCCGCCTCCTCCTCGCCGCGCTGCTCCCTCGCCCCGTTTCTTGCCACGCGGGCCTCATGTGTTTTGTTGCTGTTGCAGCTTTACGACAAAATCAACACCAGGTCGTCTCCTCAGATCAGAAATCCTCCGAGTGACGGAGTGCAGAGAGCCAAAGAGGTGAGGAAGCAGCTGCTTCTGCTCTGACCTGCAAACCTAACCGAGGAATTACTGCACACACACACACACTCCCTGAGGCTTTAATCCACTTTTCTGCTGTTTAAATACCTAAAATAAGAGCTTAGACACACTCAAAAAGCCAACAATGATCAGACCAGAATGACTTACTGTTACATATTTATTGCTGCCAGCGTTATTGATCAGTGATCATAAACTTTATATCGTTTTGTTTTGTTTTCTTTGTCCTCGCAGGTACTGGAAACCATCTCCTGTTACCCAGAGAACATGGAGGCCAAGGAGCTCAGGAGGATCCTCACACAGCCGCACTTCATGGTGAGTCAGGCGAGACGTGAATGTAGAGCATGCTTACTGGCGTGCGTGTGTGTGTGTGTGTGTGAGATTACAACTTCCCGTGTCAGAAGTAGGGTTTCGCTTGACAATCCACGTAACTGCTTTGGCCACAAAGCTGCTTAGCACCTGAGCTCGGCTGCTGTCGGGCAGCACAGCCGAGCGCGGCAGCAGGAGGCATTTAGAGCCGTGGCGGCAGCGGCGGCGAGCGTCTGACGGGCGTAACCCGGGAGACCGGAGGAGCGGCCGAGGGGGACAACCGATGATCAGCTGAAGCACAAGAAAACCTGCCGGGGATTTCATGCCAGAGGTGCCTCGGTGTTTGGGGGGTTTGTCCTCGTACCTGCGGGAGTTTTTGTGGCCGTGCAGGTGGTGCTTAGTTGAATATGAATCGCCTGGTTTGTTGTGCAGACCGACGCTTCGCTTCTCTTCTCTTCTCTCCTCTTCTCTTCTCTTCTCTTCTCGTGTTCGGGCCGATTCGGCGCCGCGCTGCCGTTTGTTCGGCCCGGTTAGAGGCGGGAAAGGTGAGCTGATTCAGCCTCAGCGTGACACTCGGAGCTGTCGCACGTTTTAGGTCTGTTTTCAATCCAATTAGCCTGACTCGACCGCGCCGGCCGGCCCCTTCCTTCCTCTCTCAGACATCAAACATGGCCGCCGGAGCGGCGCGGCGGCCCGGTCGCGCTCGCGCCACTTCAAGAACTCGCTTCCCTGTGGCGAGGCTGGGACACGAGGACGCTTTGTTCCTGCTCGTTATTCCTGCACCGCTAATGGTCGTTATCGGCAGCCATTTTGCGAGCGTGCGGCGTCGGGACACTTGAACGGAGCCGATGTTAATGCCTTTGTAAACGTTGGGGTTTTTTTTCTTTTCCTTTTTTAGCCTTGAGCCGCGCTAATGACGGCCATTAGTCAAACGCGGTTAGCGGCAGCTGTTTCACGTCTGCGCGCCGTCGCGCATCATCGGCCGGCGTGTTGCCGCTCCGCTGAGCAGATGTGTTTGTTAAAGAAACACAATGTGCCAGTGGCATGATCAGAGCCTAAAGAGGATTAGTGTGAGCCACACTGACACACATTCAGTGCTGCTCTCTCTGTGTGTGTGTGTGTGTGTGTGTGTGTGGCGTCCATCCCTGCAGTTGAAAATATTCTCATACAGATGAAGCGGCACATTTTCAGTCATCATTTAGGTGGTTGTGTTTTTTAACCGCTGGCTCCTCCTCCCGTCAATCCCGTAATTAACAACCTCTTTCTTCCACCTTTTTGGGCAAATTAAGACCAACACGTTGATAAATGATTGACATCTTTTATTCAGTATTAGTCTGTGAAGCCTTGGGTGAAACGTCTGTTTTGACAGCACTGTAAGATTTTGGATGGCAGCAAAAAATAATGTTAAAATGGATCTTGTGGATCTCCTGGGTGACAAATGACATTTGTTCCCGTTCTGCTGCGTTCTGCGTGGTGGGTCCGTTTGTGTCCTGGAAGACCACAGATGCCGTAAACATTCATGAAACATGTCTAAATTTATAACTCTAAAGGCTGCGGAGGGGCGTGTTGACCTTTAATTATGGTTTGACAAAAGTGATTTGGGTTCATGCTGCCGTCCGGGAGGCGGACGCGGACACTGACGCGTGCGTCCTCACGCAGGCGCTGCTGCAGACTCACGATGTGGTCGCCCACGAGGTTTACAGCGACGAGGCGCTGAGGGTGACGCCCCCGCCCACCTCGCCGTACCTGAACGGAGACTCCCCGGACAGCACCAACGGAGACATGGACCTGGAGAACGTCACCAGGGTCCGCCTGGTCCAGTTCCAGAAGAACACGGACGAGCCCATGGTGCGTGGACGCTAAACACACAAACACACACACGCATCTACCTTGTGGATCCACGTTCCATTGCCGTGAGTCAACGCTCACGTTTCTCCTGCAGGGCATCACCCTGAAGATGAACGACCTCAACCACTGCATCGTGGCTCGCATCATGCACGGCGGGATGATTCATCGACAGGGTTTGCGCTCGTTCACTATTTGCAAAGTTGTTCCCCTCATGCAAAGCTAATACCCACACGCGGTCACTCACTTAGCCAGCTTGACATTATGATTAACCGCCGTGGGATCCACACACTCCTTTTGTAGTAATTTCTACAGTGGAATAAATAGAAGTCTTCCCTACCCGAGCTGGGTTCCCCCCGGAGCGTCTCGCGTCCCCTGGGACCTCCCGGCCTCCACTCTGAGAATCGCTGATGTTCCAGCACCCGGGAGCCTCGTTTATTGCCTTTATTAATTCATTGTCTCTCCGCTTCAGGAACTCTGCATGTAGGAGATGAGATCAGAGAGATTAATGGCATCAGTGTTGCCAATCAGACAGTAGAACAGCTCCAAAAAATGCTGGTGAGTCACTCGGATGAGCTTTTCTCTAGTTTGTTTGGCATCTGCAGCAGAATGAAACGTGTTTCTGTGTCGAGTAAAATGTGAGTTTATTGTTTCAATGCAGTGTTTTTATAGAGAAGATGTGTGAAGTCATGCTAGTGAGAGCAAACTGCTGTAGATCAGCCATAAACTCTCCATTCAGGAGGGTTTATTTGTTGACATGTGAACGATTGAACTGTACAGTGTTATACTGAGCGGTGTCCCTAATATTTTGGTCATCCTGCAGCATTAGGGTGCCAAAATGTTAGGGACACCTCAATACAAACATGTCAGCTCCTCCTGAAGGGAGAACTGATGGCAGGGCTGTTGCATTATACTCTATGGTGAACATGCATAACAAGCATCACTGCCTTTGTCCTGCAGAGGGAGATGAGGGGGAGCATCACCTTCAAGATTGTACCCAGTTACCGGTCCCAGTCCATGTCTTGCGAGGTACAGCAGCACGCGCGCGCACACGCAGGCTTATTCTGCAAACAGAAAAATATTGATGGTGTGTTTTGTGTTGCAGAAAGAGTCCCCGGATTTGTCCCGACAGTCGCCCGCCAACGGTCACGCCAGCGTCACCAGCTCCATCCTGGTAGGAACACTTGGCTCAGAGTGCAGACGTTAGCGGGCATGCTAGGGCTTCCTCTAATATGCTGACACTTCAGCCAGAAAATATACACATCAAATATCTTTCAGACTTTGCTATCATTTTGTTGCATGGCCCGTACAATGACAGATATTTATATTTTTAACCCTTTAAAGGCCAGTATGTGTAGCCTCATTTTAAAAAAAAAAAAAAAAACCCACATCTCATCATCAGTAGCAAGGTGTGAAATTTTGCTGCATGTTTTGATGAGGGGAAAGTGGCGCCATCTATTGGACAAATATGAAAATTAAAATGAGTGCTAGCAGTCAAAAATGAAATCTTAACATAAACTGATGCATTCATTTACGTTAGGATAATTGTGGGATCGAAAATGGCGTTTTCACCGACTTTTTTTTTGTCTAGCTTAGCCATTGTGGGCTAATTTAAGAAACTGACATGACTAACCTCTGGCAAATTTGAGCAATATTCATTCAACACGGCCAAAATGGCTCACAAATTATAATAAAAAAAACAACCTGAAAGGCAAAAAAAACATCCCTAAGATCTCCTAGGCGCTAGATATTGATGAGTGCTGGCGTGTGTGACGGCAACACTAACATGTGACTGGTCTCACCTCGCCCAGGACCTGCCGGCGACGATTCAGCCTAAAGGCCGCCAGGTGAGACGTCTCCTCCTTCGCCCCGTCAGCCTCCAGCTCGCCCGTCTCCTCCTCGTCTGCATGTGCTGTAACAGTTTCATCTCCATCTCGTCTGTCCCGTTAACACCCCGCTCCTCCGCTCCGGTTCGGCCTTCAAACGCCGAGCCAGACGTTGTTAAGTCAGCGTTTTTCCTCACCTCACTCCACCGGTCCGCTTGTGTCTGTTCAAGGGAAGAAAAAAAAAGACAAACAAAACACAAATAGATGTTTAGGAATTCCAGTTGGTCCTCGTCACGACTCGCCCTCTTAATGTTCCATTTGTCTGCTGCATGGTGTGTTCATCGCCAAGGTTACACACGAGCAAAACACACACACACAAATGATGTGAAATGTTGGATGCGGCGTACGACGGCGGGTCCCTCCTCTGTTTATGCCCCACAAGGTTTTCTACTGCATGATATGTGTGTAAGTGTGTGTGTGATGCTCTCAACCCCATAGATCTCCAGATCTGCTATCAAGGACAAATTGTCCATCAAGGTAAGACATCTCCCAGTGGACCCTTGTAGACGTAGACCCCGGCTCCTCCCCTCCCACCCCCGCCCCCCATTGCAGAGTCCGGTCCCTCATCATGTCTAGACCCCATGCTACCCGTCCAGGCTTTGGCCCTCACATCTGGTTCGTCAGCCAACGTGAACGCAAACAAAAACACGGACGAATGCGCATAAGCCGCCAGTAAAGTGGACGGGGCCGCGTGCAGGGAGGCGGTCCGGCTCCTCGCTCTGTCATCTTCATCTCCTTCATGTCCTTTCTTGCTTCGGCTTACTCGCTCTTGACCGTTCCTCCGCTGGCTTGTTTATCTTCTCAACGCTGAGCGGCAGCTCTGCATTTGCACCTAGTTTGTGATTTAGTGGCCTACTTCCTTCTGGGCAGCTCGACCAATCATAATCTTTCCCACATACGTTCCTGCGATCGCGTCGCCGCCGGCGCCTCGGCGCCGCCGCCTAACAGCTCCCCCTTTGTTTGCCTGTCGTGTTCCTGCAGATTTACGTCCGCGCTCAGTTTGAATACGACCCGGCCAAAGACGAGCTCATCCCGTGCAAGGAGGCCGGCATCCGCTTCAGGGTGGGCGACATCATCCAGATCATCTCCAAGGACGACCACAACTGGTGGCAGGGAAAGCTGGAGAACACCAAGAACGGCACGGCCGGCCTCATCCCCTCACCGGAGCTGCAGGAGTGGTGAGTGGAACCCAGCGACCCCGAAACACACACACACTCGAGCGCGTGAGTGACGGGTGTGTCCGTGCGTGTCGTTGGCAGGCGTGTGGCCTGCATAGCGATGGAGAAGACCAAACAGGAGCAGCAGGCCAGCTGCACCTGGTTTGGCAAGAAGAAGAAACAGTACAAAGACAAATACCTGGCCAAGCACAACGCAGGTAACCCGGCAGCCGCGTTTCCACGGCGCTCGTGTTGTTGTTGCTGCTGTTAGACAGAATGTGGCGGGTGTGTGTGTAAAGGCTCCGTCGGTCCTCCGTGTGCAGCAGCCGCACGCATGTTGCGTCGTCCCTCTGACAGACCTGTCCTGCTGCTGTCTTGACTAACTGTGTTGTTGTTGTTTTTGGTTTTTAATTTTCATTTTGTGACCGAGTGGTTTTTATTAACCCTTGCGCTCCCACCCTCTGTCCATATTTCATGCTGTCTCTTACCCAATGACGTGGCTGCATGTAAGTAACTCCAGACAGCTGACGTTCAGCTTCTGTGGTTTTCTTCCTCCTCTCTGCTTCCCAGTGTCTCCTTGACTTTTCAATGAATTGCTTTGGGCGGGTTGTTATGAGCCGCCCTGTGTTTTTGATTATTATTACCAATGTTATTTAAATTGGTGAGATGCTAGCCAGCTTAGCGTAGCTCAGCATGCTGGTGTGTTTTGGTTCTGAACAAGGTTAATACAAATAAGCGGGTTTTAATGGGGTCCCAGGGCGTTGGACCTTGATCAGCTCTGCTTGGTGCTGGGTTGAAGCCACGAGGTGAACACGCACACAGTGGAATTAATGTTAAAATTTAGCACTGAATTATGCTGCTGCTCACAAATCACCTGCAGACAGGTGAATGTACAACAGTGCAGAGCTGTCAGTGGCGGCTAGGTTGACCACCTGATGGCACGTTTGTAAAGCTCTTTAGCACCAACTGTTCTATGTTTATGTAGCCCAACAATCACATTTTGCATTTCACTGCTCTTTTCTGTGGTTCGCTGCCACTGCTGCCGCCGCGCTGACCTCATGTTCCTCCTCCGTCCTGCAGTGTTTGATCAACTAGATCTGGTGACATATGAGGAAGTGGTCAAACTGCCTTCGTTCAAGAGGAAAACACTGGTTTTACTTGGTAAGCAAATGTTAAAAATATCCAAAGCTCACTGATATATTTGAACTATCGATTGGTCGTATACGGCCGTTGCCGGGCGACCTGGATAGAAACCTGCATAAGTGGCTGCTGCCTGTCAGGAAATACTTCCCCAAAGTAGCTCGCAGTAAAAAGCACAAACGTCACAACATGAAGACAGGTTTTGTCGTACAAACCAACAGCCCTGCAGTGGCACCACAAGTCTGCCTCCAAAACCACCAGGAAAATAAATCCACATTTCACAAACGGAACCTTGTCATGACTTTGTTCTGGTACTAATTTTTTGCATTACCACGTTAATGCCGAAATTAACATTCATGCAAATTAATGCGGCTGCCAGGGAGAAACATCAGAGGACGCAGCTGTGCTTGGTTTACTCCCTGTGGTGTTGACCAATGACAACCACCAGCCCGAAAATTGAAGAAAGCGGCAATCCATCACCGACCAATCACCTCAAAGCAAAACACGACGGGCGACATCACGGGACTGTGGCGCTCATGGGCCAATAACCAGACCTGTAAGTGAGGAGCCCAGTCACGCTGCGGCTGACTGGACGGCTAACAACTGCAGACCAGCTAACAGAGCGGAAGATCATGACTGAGAGGAACCATCCACAGTCAAACATCCACTATTACAAGCTTCAGACTGAAGGAGAAAAGCAGTCAACAGCACGACTTTGTTCCCCAGGAAAGTTGATCTCCCCACATGGACCCCGATTCCGCGGCTATTTTGACCTCTTTCCCATGAATCTAAGCTGCATGTCACATCATGAAATGAGGAGTTTTGGTTTTTTTAATCCATACTTCAGCCTCTCTTCCAAGCACATCAAACATCCAAAGGTGTGTCTGCTGATAACCAACATATCGGAGGTAACGAGCATGACGTTTCGACAGAGGACCAGACGATAGAATCCATGTCAGACGCTGTTAATAAATGTCGAGTGCTGTGAGCAGAGTAGAGCTCTAACGTCAGTAGGATTAATTATCAGTCTCGTTCATACTTTGCTCGTGTCGCTGGTGCCATACAGGATGAGACATGAGACCAGTGGGACTGTTGTCAGCACGGTTACAGACGTTAGCAGAACAAGAACATTTACCACCATGAAGATGGTGGCAACCACAGACCCTGGCCCAGCGTGGGAGACGTGCAGCCTCAGTGCAGCTACCCCAGGCTTGCTTTAGCGTCACCCATTTCATATAAAAAGGATTTTGACCAATCAAAGCGCAGTGTGTTCACCGGTTATAAATGGCTCTTCCCTGGAATACAAGAGCTCAGAAGCAAACACGTACAACCTGCTCGAGATCGAGGCTGCTGGACCACCCTGAAGACACAGATCCAGGAGGGGACCAATCAGAACTGGACATAGAATCCGGAAGGGATCGGACATATCGACGAGGAGACGATGGACATCCAGAGAAATATCGGCCTTATAGAGAGAAACTGCATTACACAACTGAGCAGTCCCTTGAAGACTCTTAATACGATGTGTTAATTGTCAAATATTCTGCATGACTGAGCTCATGTTTGCCGAAGTGATCAAGCTGGTGATTTTAAGTGGGTTGTTTTCTCTGCTGTCTCATCTCTCTTTCAGGTGCACATGGAGTTGGCAGGAGGCACATCAAGAACACACTCATCACCAAGCATCCGGAGCGCTTTGCCTACCCCATCCCCCGTAAGACCACACACACACACACACACACACACACACACACACAGTCGAAGAAAGCCGTCCTTCCCTTGTTGTTGGATAATAAAACATTAACTGACAGCCGTTGCTGTCGAACACATAAGCGATACGGCCGCCTCGCTGTCACGCAGGAAAGAGATTTGACCACATAGTGCTGAGTCATCGTCAGCCGCCCTGCAACAAACCACCCACAGGAGCTCGAGTCGCGCGCTCTTCCATCCTACAGACACCAACCTTGGAAGAGAGAGACGAGGTTGCTAATTAGCTGCAACAAATTACCCAGCATGCCAGGCACTCTGCAAATGTTGCTCAAGTCCAGGTGGATCCTGGTCTTCCTGCAGCAGTTTGTCTCCTGCGGTGCAACATCAACACTCTACTCTGACTCTGCAGCATCTAACCACAGACATCTTCCCTCCGTCTGTTTGTGGGCTCAGACACGACTCGTCCTCCTAAGAAGGACGAGGAGAACGGAAAGAACTACTACTTCGTGTCTCACGACCAGATGATGCAGGACATCAGCAACAACGACTACCTGGAATACGGCAGCCACGAGGACGCCATGTACGGAACCAGGCTGGAGACCATCAGGCAGATCCACGCCCAGGGCATGATCGCCATCCTGGACGTGGAGCCACAGGTGACCGCGCGGCCACTTCCTGTTTTAATAAACATCACAGACTTTGTTTCAGTGCAGCCGACGTCTGAATGAAACACACACCCCCTGTACATCTGATGGGGCGCCAGATACTTAAATTCTCTCTGCTGCACAAACAGGCAGACGACAGCATTGCACTTGTCTGACATCTTTCCACAGCAGCAGTCTGGCAGCCATGCATGTAACATGACACATAACAGAAAACTGCAGCTGTAGCATCAGGTTAGCAACTCCTCTACAACTGTGGCATGATGCTGCAGGCCTGTCAGTGTGTGTGTGTGTGTGTGTGTTAGTGTGTTTTGGCCTTGTTGCAGGGCGCCAGTGAAGGAAAAGTACAAACAACAACAGCTGATCCACTCTCAAGCCAACGAGTGGACATTTGTCAGCCAGCTCATAAAGCGGCACTTTGCAAGCGACTAAAATGACACACACACACACACAACCCTGGAACGCTGCCGGAACGCTGCCGGCCGCCTCAGTTTAACACGAGGCGCAAGAAGGCCACCGGCTCAGCTCCTCCAGTCCATAAACAGTCAGCCAGCCACAAATTCAGCTTTTAAACATCCATCGACACGAATCAGCAGTTATGTGGAAGCGGTCAGACAAGCGCGCGGCGTGAGAAGGGCTGACCGGCAGTGAACTCAGCGCCGTTCTGTCTCCTCATCAGGCACTGAAGATCCTCAGGACGGCGGAGTTTGCCCCCTACGTCGTCTTCATCGCAGCGCCCACCATCACCCCCGCCATGACCGAGGTACCCCGCCGCTCTCGCGCTCATCCAGGCAAACAAAGCCAGCGGCGTGGCGGCCGCCATGTTTGCTCCCCTCTTTGCGTTAAGCATGTTTGTATTTTCTTTGGCATGCCCCCCTTTTTCATTTGCACTCGAGGTTCCAAAGTGGTGCAGGAAACTGCCTGTAAGTACAGATTAAAGGGTTTGAGGCCAGCTTGTGTTTGGATGTTGTTGGGGAAGCTGCCCGGCTCTGTCGTCGTCGTCTTCTCCTCCCATGCTGTAGACTTCCTTAAATCCCTCTAAAAATCCCCTTACTAGTCTCCTTGAAACTCCCTACATCATCGCCTCCTCGGGCCAGACCTCAACCCTCCACTTCGCCTCCCCTCCTCTCCTCCCGCATGCCGAGCGATTTGCTGAAAACATTTAGTTGTGATTTTTCCTGGTCAATGTTGCAAAGTTACCTCGCAGTTATTTTCCAAAAACCCCTCCAGACGGCATTGTTGCTCTGTACTTTGCAACATTCGAGTATTACAAAAGAAAAGCATAAACGCCATGGACAGGAATGCAACAATCAGTTGTTACATAACCCGAACCCAGGTGCCATCTGCTACGTAAATACTTGCAATTCAGTCTGACTGCAGCCCGACAGAAAAGCTCAAGTTCCTGATTGTACCTGAATGCAACACCACCAATTGCTACTTTTTAGCGACTGGTTAGTCTTCTTGCTACTAAACAAACACACGATGAAAGCAGAAACCTTTGCTGCTGCCACCGACTGCACCAGCTACCACAGCCACTTCCTGTCTGGGGCTTCGGCCGGTAGATTAAACTAGAGAAACGTCCCCTGGTCCACCTCCAGCCACCTGAAGGCAGATGGAGCAGCCAAGCGTGTCAGCCTGCAGCAGGAGCTCCCGGTTTTCTCCGCTCATGTGGTGACCTCACGCTCTCTGTTCCAGGACGACTCCCTCCAGCGGCTCCAGAAGGAGTCGGAGATGCTGCAGCGGACCTACGCTCACTACTTCGACCAGACCATCATCAACAACGAAATCGACGACACCCTGCGCCTGCTGGAGGAGGCCGTGGACCTGGTGTCCTCCACCCCTCAGTGGGTGCCCGTCTCCTGGGTCTACTGACACCCAGCGGCCGGCGTTTAGCTCCGCCTCCCCGGTCCTGCACACGTGCTGAACTTTGGTGGATCCCCTTCAATCATGTCCGTCATCAGAACCTCACATCGCTGTAGATAAAACTGTTGTTGAAGAAGAAGGAAATGAAGAAACCAATGACGGACGGCTCATCGCGGAGACTTCATCCTGACCCCGCCCCCTTTTTTTCTCGACAGCCTCAAAGGCCTAATGTTGTGTAAATATATACATATATATATATATATAAATGATAAAAACTAAGTGAATATGGTTCTGTCCTTATATAGCTGAGGGGTGGGAGTGCAGGGGCAGCGTGGTAGACATTTTGTACTTTTCTTTTGTAACTGACGGATGGGTGGTGATACTGGAACGGCAATAGCGAGCATGACCATAAAGCAGTCTTTGTGTGGGTGTGTGTGTGCGTGCGTGCGAGTGTGTGTGTGTGTTGACCTTTGAAGGCACTTCTTGTGGTACTGTGTGTCCCCCCCCCACCTCCGATCTCCTCGGCCGCCGTGACAAACGAGCCGAAGTCTGAAGCACATTTAGAAGCTGCTACAGTGGCGACAAGTCTGAGCGAAGCAGAAAAAGCACAGGAAACTTGGCAGTTTCTCCCTCCCGCCCCTCCGCTCATCTCGCCGGCACCTCCGTGCCTGTCAGCCCGTGGAAGGGGCACAGCGCACCCCTCTACAGCCACTCTCCTCCGTGTTGCCGTAGCCTATTGTTACCCCCCCTCCCACGCCCCTTGTTTTACCGCCCTCCCCTCCCAAAAATCTGTCTTTGTTTACATCTCAGTTTGCACAAAAAAAAACAGACAATGAAGAAGAACTGCGTCGTCACAGTTTTCATTTTGCCTCCATCCCTCCCCTCGTTCTTAGCCGATCACCCGCGGCGACGCTCCCTCCGCTGAACCCGGCTCGCGAGCTGCCTTATGGGGACCGCGCCGGGGGACCACGTCGCTAACACCTATGCACAGCCCCCGGTCCCTCGCAGGCAGACAGGCAGGCAGGCAGACAGGCGCACCGCCACTGTCGCTTCTGTGGGGAGGGGAGGGGCCTCGTGCAGGCGGGGTTAATCCAATCCTCGAGTTCTGGAAATGTTAACTGTTGTCTTAAAAAAAAACAAAAAAAGAAAAAGAAAAGAAAAAAAGAAAAGAATTCCAAAAGGAGTATTTCTTGTTTTGAGGGAGAGAAAATAACTCTAAATTTTGTGTGTTAATGTTTCAATGGTGCGTCATACGAGTGAATTACCAAGAGCCAGTGTATATTAACCCTTAAAAGAAGCTCAGTATGTGACATAAGCTCTTCGACTTTACTGGAAGCGGCACGACGGCGGCGCCTGACAACGGTACATCAGCTTAGGAGGTACAAGGAAGAAAAAGAATAATATAAAAAAGAAAAACAAACCAGTGTGCGGGGCTGCGTTTGTGCTACTTCGAGTAAAGTGTTTTCATTTCAAGTCCTGTGTAAATTCTGCAAATGACAAGCAGCTCTTCTGTATGAAATGTTGTTCCTTTTTTTTTGTTATTTCATTTTTAAAAAAATATATATATTTCCTTTTACGTGTTTAAAGTAAACTGCCTCGTCTTCCTTTTGATTTTGTGTGTGTGTGTCAAATTTTAGCAGAGTTTCATTACATATAAAACAGACTGGCTTTTTTGGGAGAAATTTTTTTTTTTGGCAAAACAAAGTAAATTTCTGGGTTTGGATTTATGAATGATCCGTTTTTAATGAGCGGCAACTCTAAAACAGATCTGGAGTCCAATGTCATGCCCACAAGCAAACTATAATGATGGTCTGTAGAAAAGAAAAAAGGAAAAAAAATCACTTTCCCCTCATAAATAACGCAGCGCTGCGTTGTTTACTCAAGTCATGGCTCCACTTCCTGCCAAATAAGGCCGAGTTTAAGCGGCTGCCAGACGGCGGTTAGGTAACGGAACCGCTAATAAACAGATTTGCTTGTATCGATTCGGGGCGGCTTTCAAGGAGAACCGGGTCTCGGGGCGCTCGAGGAGGATTGTGAACCCCCGGTGGAGCCTGCTCAGGAATTCAGGATCCGGGCCTTCACTAACGAGGCGCCCTTGAAGTTGACAAGCAGCGCAGGAGGATTCAGTCGCTCCGCCGACAACCGCCAACTTTCACTCAGGTGGAATTGGTGGAGTCAAAGATGAGCTGCACCCGCGTGGAACAAGAAACTGCAGTGCCGCAAATTAGAGACTATCAACGTGACATTTTACATTTGCTACACAAATTACAGCTCGACAAAATTTAAATGGAAACAGAAGTGTCTTTTTACTGATGCCCTCTATTTTTTGCTCTCCACTTGCTGCTGTAATACTGGAAATTTCCCCAATATCTTATTTACTAAAATTGAAACGTATAATTCTCCTCCTCGTGTCACAATGTCGGTCATCATCAAAACACGAGGCACAATCGGGGAGAAACGACATAAGACCACTATGACGTAACAGGTGTCAGTCGCCCTCTGGTGGCCGGCTGCCGCGTGGGCCGTAGCTTATGTCTCCTCCTTGTTATTCAAACCAACTTGAGCACAAGTTTTCAGTGATTTTGCCGTTTTATTACCATATTTCCCTCCAAAGAAAGTTCACCTCACAGCCGAAGTATCGGGCCGAAAAACGGGAGACAAAAGACCACAAATGAGTCTGTTATTGAGATCAGGCTGTGGTCTCCCCGAGAGCTCAGCGGTAATGAGTCCCTGATCCACAGCAGGTCCTGAATAATGAACGTGAAAGTGGCTAAAGCCAACTGTGGTGGAGGACGTGCCGGGGCCGGGCCGGGGCCAGGCTGGGACCGTGCCGGGGCCGTGCCGGGGCCCCGACGCGAAGCCTGGAGACAGGCATGATGAGCTGTGTGCTGCTTTAAACAGGAGGGGGTTTCCCATGCGGGAAGTGCGGCGCCTTTCCATGAAATTCAGTTTAATATGGAGGGTTTACACGGGCCTAACCTGAGTTACCATGGAAACGCATCGCTCCTGGATAACCCGTTATCAGTCAGGGGAGTTTCCATTGTTCGATTCCCGTGGGATTTACATCCCGTATTGACACTCGATTGGTTCCGCGTCTTTGTTGTTGCTGTGTGCCGTCGCCTCGGCTCAGCGAGCGACGCTCGAGGAACCCGACACTCCGGCGACGAGAGACGCACCTGCGCAACTCCTGTTACATCATTCAACAGACCCACCACTTCTCATTTTAAAGTGAGAAAAATCCATATAAATAAATAGAAAGGTGATCGGCCTACATGGACGGCCGAACCCCCGCCGGCCCAGCGCCCTCACATCTGTGAACCCCCACTCATCTCCACGGAGACGGCGGCGAGATGAGTCTCATCATGCGCCTATCGCGGCTTTCTATTACTGGTCTCTCGCCATGCGAATCATTATCCACAGAACACCGCTCGTGGGAAATAATTATCGTCTCTATGACAACGGAGCGATGAGGAACAGATGCTGAGGTTGGTCTCATCGAGGAGGTCAGACTGTCTGAACATTCTCATCTTTGCTAAAGTCACAGCGGCTAAAAATGAACCTCAGAAGTAAATAAAAAAAAACTCCCGCTCAGGCGTTCGGATTTCAACGACCTTGGTGACTCAGAGTCGACACAGACGAGTTCAGCTCGCTGCAAACGAGGAAGCGACGCAGGCCAACTAGAACGTTGTCCAACATGTCGAAATGTGGATTTCTTCGTGTTGGACCACTGCTCCTGCGTTTCATCTCCGTTTTTCGCTTTGGTTTCCATATTTCGCTCCACACAAATTTTGATTTAAAAAATGGCGTAAGCCCCGCCCCCGCCCCATGACGTATCGGTTCTTGTGCTAGACCTGCAGACGTGTTGGTGCCTGCCTGGAACCAGTTTTGAGAGCCCGGAGCCGGTGCTTAGTCGGTCGAAAAGCAACAAACCGGTTCCACGTCAGGCCCTGGCTCCGAACTAGCACTGGGACCAGTTTGGTGGAAAAGGGGTACGTGAAGCGCCCGTAAGTCTCCGCTCTCTCTCCTGCAGTTATGATTCAGGTGCTCGGAGCTGAGGAGGCAGGAGGTCCTCCGACGTGACGGGAGGTCGGCGGCCGTGAACGCGCCGTCGCCTGGCTTTTTCTTGACTCATAACACCGCGGCAAAGCCGGCGGCAGTCAGGAGCGATGGGGACAAAAGCATTTTGGGCCCACACAGAACCAGCTCCCATCATTGTTCTCGCACTCAGAAGCATCTGCCTGAAGGCCAGACACGCCCATTCAAGACAGAACCGGCACAAGGACGAGTCCCCGTCTCGTCTCTGCGGTGCAGCTTCGTTAAGCGAGAGCTTGTGAAAGGTTCTGGTGCTGAACCGCTCCTCATCAACCTTGAGACAATAAAGCTTCACTCTTAAGAAACACCGAAAAAACAAACAACCACCCAACGACATCCTGCACAATCACCTTCATCTGACTTATGTCTTTGAATCACTTGTGGTTTCAGCAACGTTTCGTTTCTATAGAAACGCGTTCCTGTTCCAGAATAAAAGTGCGGCCTTGTCGCGCTTGCACACCCAGGCCGGCTTTTTCTTTCATGCGCGTGTCACTCTGCCGCTTTAAAGCGCCGACGGCAGCGGAAAGGGAATCAAACTCTAATGGCTGCCTGCCGGCGGCGAGCGTCTGATCAGCTGGGAGCAGATTCACAGGCAGGAACTTTCCTTCCTCCTCTGACAACAAGAGAATTCTGCTGCAAAAACTACTGAGGAAACCTGCATGTCAAAAGTCTGCTTTCACATCCTGACACGTCTCGGCTGAAAGTGAAAAAGCCCTTTCATCACCCGCACGGCTGCACGCAGCCACATGTGCACCATGAATGCTGTATGGGGCGTCTGGTGTGGTCTTCATGGACCATTCTTTGTCTGACCCTTCACCCAAGACCCATTCGCCATGGGAGACCCTACCAGGGGCTGCTGCCCCCGGCAACACAGCTCAAACCCCTCCACCACCATTATGTGATGCTCCAGGTATGTGAGAAGATAAAAATAACTGCACCTGCACTTTTGTTTTTATCAGTTTCATTTGTTTTTGCATGACTGGATTTATGCAAATCTCGAGGACATTTTAGGTCAAAAATGAGTGAGTGCAGAACACGGACGTGCATCGGTATAACAGATGAAGCGTTACCGGACGACTCCCGAGAGCAGATTTATCAGGAAAACTCAACAATCAGTCATTCAAAGAGAAGCTGACGCGTCCTGAAGAAACCGCTGAGTCATGCCGTCCACCGGCAAAGGCTGCAAAGATCCTGCGTCTGCCTTTTCAACCAAACATGATGTTTATGTAATCAAAGCGCAGCATCTGAACGGTTTCACTGTCATCAACTATGTGGAAAACCTGCAAAACTGCCATGTTTCGGTTGCACAGCGATCGTCACCGCGACTCTGCAAGCTGCATTTATGAATGTGGGTCGAGCCAGAGAACACAGAACACGGGGCACAGCGGGATGAACGCAAACAAACTCCTCACTGTTTGTTTGAGTTGCATCGAAGAAAACAGACGACACAAACAGAGAGTGTGTGTGTGTCCTGCCCGCTGAAGCTGATCTGTGGCAACTCGCTTAGACAAACGTGACTTAAACAAACATCAAAACATCTCCAGTATGATGTGTGTGGGAGCTCACACACACTTTACATGACTTTACATATTTGCCTTCAAGACGTCTGACTGGAGGTGGCGTGGAGCGTCCACCATCGACTGGACACAGCCGAGGACTTTCAAAACAAAGTGTGTTTTTCTTATTTTAATGGACAGTGATAAAGCAGCGTGGTGAGAAACACACACACGTCGACTGTCAAAATGTCCCTCAAATGCATAATCAGGTGAGAATGAAAACACGTCCTGCTCGTCTGCAGGGTCCCAAAGATTCAGAGAAACGATCCAAACTGAACTACCTCACCGGGTGTTGTGTTATTATAGGGATTCTGAGTGATGGAAGCTCATGTGTGAGCAGAGAACAGAGAACCGTTGCTCAATTCTGACTATGATTACATCACATTTGCAGTCGCGCAGAGGATGATTACATCATAAGGAGAAAATGCTGCTTTTGCGCCCGAAATTACGAGCTTATCAGTTCGGAAGTTGATGGCTGGTATTTGGCCGCTGCCACCTGTTTGTACTTTTATTGTGAAAACGTTGACCGGATGTACGTTTCCGGCGCTCGCGGACTCCAGGAGGGCTGCCCCATATAAAGCCATGGCGGCGGCGGCTCCGGACGCGCAGTCAGCGGGGCGTCATGTCGTGCTGCGGGGACGCGGCGCGCGCCGGCATCCTCCTCGGCATCCTGAGCGCGGGCGCCCGCCGCCCGCCGCCGCCGCCGCCTCCGCGGCGGCGCGCCCTGCTGGCCGCCGCGCACCCGCGCTGCCCGTGCGCGCCCGCCGGGACCCTGGTGGCGG
>CAAKHG010045196.1:0-17694 GCA_901007715.1 Dactylopterus volitans
CTGTTTTGAGAGAATTTTTTTTGTTGTTGTTCGTTGGTTCGTTTGTTTGATTGAAGACAACAATTGTGCCTTCCAAGAAGGCGACGCTGCTGCTTATAATTAACCGAGCATCACACGTAACGAGCGTCGACGCGGGCCGCTTTGCGTGCGCCGGGCCGATCGCCGGCCGGCCCTCCGACCCCGTAGCCGCCAAGAGACTTTAATCCAGTTGCGGGCGTCGTTTGTAATGGTTGCTGACATTAGCCACGGTGTTTAATTAGACTCCAGCTGACCCCGTTGCCCTCTTTATCTCCAGGCAACGCCGTGCTTGAGCTGCGCTTGCTCTTCCATGCTCTGACCAAAGCGGCTTGCCACCTGTACCTGGCGCTGCTGCCGCTGCGCCGCGCCGCCGCCCACTTCACCGACTGCGCGCGGTACCTGATCACCAGAGCGCAGCAGGCGCAGCAGCAGCAGCAGCAGACACCCACCGCGCACGCGTACCTCCAGCAGGGCCAGCAGCCGCTGGGCAGGAAGGGCACGCTGCACTTCCTGGAGGGCGTGTGCGTGGTGTGCGAGACGGTGCCCAACCTGATGGGCGCGGCGCTCAGCGTGGGCGCCGCCTTCTGCCACATGCTCCAGGGGGGCTTCTACATCCTGGCCGCCACGCTGCGCACCATCCAGGTCAACCTGTTCTCCCAGATGAACGGCGAGAAGGAGCGATGGGACAAGGAGCGGCTCCGGGCCAAAGAGAGCGAGAAGAAGCTCAACTCCAAAGTGCTGGAATACATCTCCGTGTTCTGTCAAGATCCCGTCAGCGCGCTGCGCATCAAGGTCGACGTGCCACCCGTGTATAGATAATCTCTTGTCTATGTAGCGCGATGTATGCTGGATAATTGGCACTTAAGAGGCCTTTTAACTGCAGAGCGCGGTGAGCTTGAACTTTGCCCCCTGGAGGAGAAGATATTCAAGCGAGGAGAAGACCAACCGTTTATGGTGCATTTTGTTACATTTGTTTTACATTTGCTGAGATGTTAAAATAAATGTCTCAAACATATAAAAACAAACCCCTCGCACCCTTGATGCGTTCTGGCGTTTCGCACTGTTGCAGACATTTACCCGCGTTTTGAGGGAGGCTGCATGAACGAGCCACAATTCACGATTCAGTTGCACATCCTATAGCAGCAAAGACGGGATTAATCAGTCAACAATTAATCTAACGCATAATCTTAAGAAAAATGAACTATTAAAAGTTAAGGTACGGCATTTTTTTTAACCACCCGCTGCCTGATTATCACCACAGCAATACTGACTGTCGTTTACAGTAGTTTATCTCAACCCTGCCGGAGCTGTAAGGCGAGACAGTGAAGACACAGAGGAGGAGGAGGAGGAGGAGGAGGAGGGTTGGAAAGGGCTTAAGTCTGGTCACTGGCATTCAGGCTCGTAACGTATTTTGTCTGAGACAGTCGAGGTCCCGCGGCTCTGCCGAAGCCCGCATGAAGGCCCGGAGGGGGGAGAGGATGAAGAGCAAAGAGAGGCTGGGATGGAGGGGGAAGAGGTCAAGTTGAGGTAAACAGGACTGTGGCGACTGATACTGAAGGTCTGATCCAACCGGGACTAGAGTCTTGCGTCAGGCGTCGTCTGGAGCAACCGGGGAGGGATTTTTGCGGCTAAAGTGAGAGAGGAAAGGAAGAAAGAGGAAAAAAAAATCTCTTTGGTGTGATGAAGACAAGCAAGGACAAAAAGTCTTTTGATGGAGGACACAAATCAAAGACCCAAACCACCTATATTTATGAAAAATGAATCCGACTCACCGAGTATGTCTCCGATTCTCCTCACGGCGGCTTTGTCGATCTTGTATTCGTTCTGCTCAGACCTGCGGTTGCAGCGCGAGACGCGTAAACGTGTTTGGATTTCGATATCCGATACGCTGCGGACAGTTTCTCAACCAGCGGAGGAAATGAGCTTAAGGGCAAACAGACTTGCAAGAGTTAATCTCATTACTCACGCCCGCAACTTTGCCACGGCCTCCAGCCTCCTCAGAGCCGACAAAACGTTCTTTTGGGTGTCAGACGAGAGCGCCTCGTAGGTGTGAAGCTCGCCTGCAACGTGCACAGATGCCGCTCAAGAGGTCAGCCGGGGGGCGGAGTGGGGGAGGGCGGGGCCGAAAGGGTCAGGGGTCATTTCTCACACTTCGCAGTTTACCTGAGAGGATGAGCTTTGTGGCAAGACTTCGGACAGCAGGCAGGAACTCTGTCTCTGAGATCACATTGACGTCTCCTTCGCAGAGGTATCTGAACATCATCTGGACAAGGAGACACATCTGATGAAGCCACATAACGTCGTCTATCAATTTTTACATTTTTTTTTTAATAAAAAAAAAAAAACGTAATGGTCCTGTCAGAATTAACGGGGTAAAATATTTCATGCAATTAAGGCGGCTGCAAAAAAAAAAACCCCAAAAAACTATGTGCATGATTTACTGACCTAGTTTACTGATCAAGGGACAAAAAAAATTAAGTAATTAGAAAATAAAAGTAGAAACCTATGAGCTCTGAGGAAGTGTGCCATGCCAAACCGTTCTGGCTGGGGATGGGCAAGGACAAGATTGGAGTTTTGGGGAGAAATTTTAACTCAAAAGTTGTCGACGGATCTTTGGAGGAAGCTGAAGTAACCTGCAGATTTTGCGAAGCCGCATTTAACCACCACAGAAGAAGTAACTCGTCACTGACCAGTCACTTCAAAGCAAAACGCCCAATCGAAACTTGGGCTACGGGCCCACCGCAGGACTGCGGTACTCGTGGGCCGATAACCCAACGTGTAAGTGAGCGAGTAGAAGATGACGGACTGAGAGAACTCGTTCCAATTTGAACATTTAAATACGTTTTAAATATCCATCATTACAAGCCTCCGTCTCAAGAGGAGAAAAAGTGATTACTTGTGATTAAACAACAAATTCTATTAATAATTATTTCATTTGATTTAGCGCTCTCTCGCTCTCTTTCTCTCTCTCTCCAGTGTCAAGAATCAAAGATGTCATTGGTAGTCAGAACAGGAGCGACCCCAATTGGCCGTATTTATGATAAACTGCATGAGTCTAATATTTAAGATGGGTGAGAAAAGCAGTCTGGACTGAACATGCGAGTCTTGCACCGGGATCTCAGAAGTACAAAGGTCAAAGGTCCCACAACAACCAAATTCCAACCACCCAAACAAAAAGGGTGATTTAGATTCTTTTTAAATATTCATATTTACACTATTGTTGGGTTCAACATTCATATATACATACTGTAAATATGTATATCTTTAGCCAGTTTTAATTCAAAAGAAAATAGCTAAAAAATGGAAACTAGAATTCTACCGTAATCACTTATAGTGAAAATAGCAAAACTGCTGGAACCAGTGTAAAAAAATATATACACTGCAGGTTTTTAACCACAGAACATAAAGTTGCCCTAAGTCTGAGATGACTTGTAAAAAACAGCTTGAAAAGCTTGGTGATGCAAAATAATGGTTTAAAATGGCTCCCCTCTGCCCCCACATGTTACACTTCTCCTACACAAGTGCAAGATTTCACAATGAAAACCTCCTTTACTGCTTCCGCGGTGCCGTGATGGGACGCCGACGCCTCAGTCCACCGGCAGAGCTGTCCAGCTTTTGTTTATGTTAAAAGGCTTAGTCCACCCCAAAGTGAAAATTCACTCATTATCTACTCCCCACCAAACACTTCTGGACTTGGTGACCACTTCTTCAACTGCTAAACCCTGAAACTCCACTCAAGTGTGGTTAAGTGGTTTTGTTTTTTGGTTGAACTATTCCTTTAAACCACTTAGCACCCAGGTGATAGCAGGTTCTGATTGGGGTTTTTTGTGTGTCTGTCTTTTGTGTGTGTGTCTTTCGATGGTGCTTGAGGTGTTTACTTGTTATAATGATTAGAGGAGATAAAAGGACCTGATAGGAGTCTATGAAAGGTTGCAGAAGCGCCTGCAGGAAGGATAACGTCTCCAGGCCCGCCTTGGACACGGTCACTTCCTGTTGACCGACATGCAGAGCTCCACATTTCTCCAGCAGCAACAAGGCCTCCTCAAAGTCCTGATGGACAGAAATACATGAAATACACGTTTGCAGGTCAGATAAGCTGCTACTGCTCTTTCTCTTCTGAGAAGACGAGGCCTTACCTGCGACAACCTGCCGGGCACGAAGATGAATTCATTGGAGAAGACGTCCACCAGGAAGCGGAAGAAGGTGAAGAGCTCATCTGCAAACGGAAAGCGGGAAACATTTTACCGCACTTTGCTTCGCGGTGTCGACGTTAACCAGAAACGCGCTGGCGGAGGAACGCCGTTGCGCTCACCTCTCAGCGTGCTCTTTGTGATGCGGATGGCCGTCGCCAGGATGGCGGGACGGACGAAAATGTGCAGCGACTGGTTCCTGTAGGACGCCAGCATCAGCAGCGCCGCCGCCGTCCTCATCACGCCCCCCTCCGGGCTGCCTGGGTGTTTCCCGGCCGGCGCTTCCTCCTGAACCAGGTAGACGCGCCCCATTTTACGCCGAACCGATGAGTGATGACGGGCCACGGTGGAGGTCATCACATCCAAGTCGTGGGCTTCGCCTGCTGCGTGAGGAAGACATACGCTCTTCATCCATTTACCCAGGGCCACTTGAGCCCCCTCAGACTGTGTTGCACATACATGTGCCTACATGTGTGCTAGTAAAGCGAGACAGTTCAGTGGGCTCCCTCTTAGCATAAGTTACTTAAAGTGCATTAATCCACTGTAGATCTCCTAACTGAGTCTGAATGCTTGTGCCAACTCACATTCATCTTAATCTGTCTGATCTACCTCAAACCAGGTCAAAGTAACCGTTAAAGTCCCGAGGTGAGAAGGCGACAGATTCCACTGGAGGGAACCCACTCGCTCGCTCTGCTGCATTGACTTTGCCTGGTTCACTCGTGGAGGAATACGCAGGTGCCCCCTGCTGGTCGTGGAAGGGATGTGACACTTCAGCTTGACGCACCGACTCCAATGGAAGAAAAAAAAAAATTGCTGTAAGTGCATAAAACCCATCCACCCTCTCACCCACCAGGCCAGTGAAGACAGCCCCCAAAGTCCAGCGCCAGCTTCCGGAGCCACAGAGTTTTGCCTGTGAGCTGTTGCCACGGCAGGCCGGCCCCCGTCAGCACTGTCACATGACACTGGAGCAGCACACAGGCCATGAGGGACCAGGGGCTGGTCTGAGAGCCCTCCTCTTGGGCTCGCACAACCAGATGAGCCAGCCAAGTAATGCAGGCCTCAGTCTCTGCAGAGGGCCTCCCAGGAAGATCCCTGGGTACAAGTGTAACAGGAGGAGACGCGGGTGTAAGCGGGCAGGACGGAGAGCGAGGCAATGAAGCTTGCGGAATATTCATATGCAAGTCATGCATGTACAGTTCAAAAAAGACTGAGCAATGTTCACTCAAAAAAAGTTAGAGTCCTGAAAAAGAAGCGGAATGCACAATCCAAGCTAAAAATGATTAGTGTATCCTGTATGTACTTTTTTTTTTTGTGCTCCAGGACCGGAACCAAATTGGCATTAATGTCAAGTCAGGCTCAAGACTGATTAGTTTGGTGATCAAAAGTTCAAGGTGACAGGAAGGGAAACAAAAAACTCCTCATATTATATGCTGATTGTGACAAACACCCACCTAAATTTAAATTATATGACACAGCATGAGGGCACTGTGTACCTAAAAGGTCAAAGGTCAACTTTTCTGTGACTATATTTATGGAGTATCTCTTGCCACAAGTGTCAGCTGGGGCTCAAAGATGAGTTGACTATAGTCTGGCGGTCAAAGGTCGAGGTCATTGTGACTTCACAAAGCATTTAGAGTATGTGGGAATAACTCATACGCTCATTATGACAGTATTTTAGACAAATATCTAATGGGATGAAATGATTATGTGATGATATTTTCCTATATATTATAATGAATTGTGGACATGCAAATGGATGCCAACTGCAACTTGACTGGTTCACAGAGGAATGCACCCTAATTCTAGTTATTGTGTGAAATGAATTTTCCTACCTGGGTTTGAGGTTGTACTCCCAGCGGTTGATCTTCCCGTCACACAGCTGTCTGACCGACAGGGGGCGGCCGAAGTTCACATGCATGCTGCCGTAATCCTCCTGGAGAACCCTCCTCGCCTTCAGCAGACGCTGCAGAGGAAGGTGGATGCTGGGTGTGAACCATAAGGGCCTTTGCTTACAATACGCAGGCGCCATCGCCGGGCTGGTGTGTTCCGATGCTGGGATGTGTGGTGTGTGTCGACTGCCACCCACCATGGTGCTCTCCCTGGGCTTGGGGACCCCCAGCAACTCCTGGGCGAGCAGGGATTCCTCCAGCACTCGGTCGTAGCTGATACTGATGGGCACCAGCGTGATGTCATACACCTCTCCTTTAAAGTAGGGGTCCAGCACCATGTGCATCATACCTGCATGCGCGCACACACACACACACACACACACACACACAAGCATACATGAAAGTGTGCAGCAACACTGTTTGAATTCCGCGCATGATTTTTGTCCATTTTCAACTGGTAGATGACTTGGAAACACCGCAGACCGCTGATTGGTCAGAGAGAATCGTCACAGCGGCATTGGTGCGGGGCACGCACGGAACACCCTCCGCCCCCGAACAGCGCGAACCCGTGCCCCGCCATTTTTAAACGTCCAAACTATTGTGGCCGCCACCGTGTTTCTTCTTTTAAATTAAAAAAAAAAACAAAACAAAAACAGCAACCAGAGAGATCATGCCGTCGTCGCTTGAGCAAACCGAGAGAACTGGACGGGTACGAGTGTACCAGCGACTCTCAGAGCAGATGGTGGTGCGAGGCGACCACCGGACCCTCCGGGAGTGCTGTGAAATGCTAAAAAAAAAAACAACGAAGAGCGATTACAAGTCTGTCAAGCTCTGTGACGGCCGGAGTGGGGCTCCTCCCTCTTGTTTCTCTCTGTTCCGATCTGTGCATCGCTATGTCGCGTCAAAGACGAGGGCACAGCAGTTTCGTGCGGCATCGCTATGACAACCAAAGGCCCGGTAGAGTAGCGTAGAGGAGACAAGAGCTGCTACCATGTGGTGGAAAAGCGGCATAATTAGCTCCGCCCCTGCACCAGGCTTCACGCAAATGAGGCCGGCGGTCGAAGGACGGACAATCGGATCAACAGACGCTGGCGGGAAAAAAAACCTCCCATCCGTCATCAAATGAAGCGGACAGGAGAGCATCGCCCGGCATCATCTACCATGAGTCTCAAACCGCAAAAACCAGAAGAAAGGACACCAACTCACCTAACTTGGGTATGAGAGACTTCAGGGAGCGACTCCGGTATCCTTCCACATAAAACTCCAAGGGAGCAAATCCCCTCTACGGAAAACACATCACACTGGTGGAGGTGCACTTTACGGAACCACATGTCAAGCGCAGCGGTCGATTTGAGGAACGTCTCGACACGAAATTCCCAAACGTACTGCGTCATTTTCTCACCCTGACAATGATTTTGATGTATTCTGACAGCACTGCCCAGTAGAGTTTGTCAGAGCCAATGGCACGTCGGATGAAGAAAGCGCCGGAGCGACGCAGTATCTCCCCAACGATCCTCATCCCTGCAAGAGCTTCACAGCAGAAGAAGTAGAAGAAGAAACGGCGAGAAGTGAGTTTCTGCAGCGCAACTGCAAATCTCATCAGGCAGCCGAAGTGCGTCCGGGAATTGAAATAGATACTTGCGAATTCCTGCAGCAATCACCGGAACTGGGATGTCATAGGTGAAGAGGAGGTAGGAGATGACCAGGAAGTCGATGTAACTCCTGTGGTTGGGCATCAGGATCACGGGGTTCTCCTGAGTGGCTTGTTGGAGCTGCAAAGAGAAGCATGGAATCATTACTGGAGCATTATACTCATCTAAAAAAAAAGAAAAAAGATTATCATGGTATTGCATCTATGTGCTGTCTCATTTCTTAACTAATAATAACCGGCTTTTCTCCAGGCCCGCTGACCTTGTTGAGTCCCTCCATGTTGACAAAGATGCCGGTGAAGAGTCGCTTGAACACCTTGCTGAGTATGTAGCCCATCAGCCTGATGAAGCCCAGCTGCAGGTTCTGGGACATTTCCTCCAAAATGCCGCGGGCCGCCTCCATCACCTCCTCCACCGGTGACCCCGTCTCCATGGCGATCTGAGAACGGACGCAGGAACAAAAGTGAGCGAATGCTAATGAAGGGTAATTGTTGTGGGAATTTCGTGGGAAATTGAACTTTTTTTTTTTTTTTTGAAACATTGTCCACCTCTTTGGTCACATAGCGTATATACTGGGAGTCGAGCAGAGCTCTGTTGAGGTCAGCCGCGGAGCAGGAGGGTGCTCCTTTGTATGGGGGGGCGTTGAAGGTCCTGAGGGCGTGGCCAAGATCACTGCTGCGCCTCCTCTCCTCCAGTATATCCACAAACTCGTCCTCCTCATCATCACCCAGCTCTGTTCTGAGTAACTCGTAAGCCTGCAGGACACATGGAATATTAGAGCAGGACTGATGCTCGATTTTTGGAGCCGATGCCAATAACAAAATTAGGGAGTAAAAAAATATCGGCCCGAAATGGGCGTTTTTCTGCCAATTTGGATATGTCTTTGGCACGCAAATATCGGCCCGTAATGCAGGTCAGCTGATAAATCAGTTAGAAACCTATAAATATACAAATAAAGAGGGTAAGAACAGCAAGCAAATAAAACAGAAAAAAATTGGTGGATCTGAAACACGGCTGGTCTATGACTGTCAATTTTGTGTGCGTATCGGTGTGTGTGTGCGTATATGCTATCTTGCGTTACTGCTTTATTTTCCTTTACTCTGGGCTTCAAGTGATTTCTTTATATCCTATTTTATCATCGCTGTGTTTAGAGTGATTTTTTTTTTTTTACCGATCAATTGATAGATTAACGCAACTAAATCACTCAGCGCATGTCGCTTTTAAATGCCTATGAATGAAATGACCCATGTGAGGGTTAAAGAGAAAGAGAAACTACCTTGAGGCGTCACTATTGCGCCAATACAGGAAGCATCCCTCCCACTTTTTTCCTTACTTCCATGTTACTATGATCCTAAGAGGACAAGATTGTGAAGGTAGTTGCAATTAAAAAAAAAAAAAAGGCTGCAGGGAAAGCAATAGTGGCACCCGAGTGAAACAGCCGGCACTTGATCGTCCAATCACGCGCCGCCCTGCTATCGGCGCGGCTGTGTACTCTGACCGCGTAACGCTGCCCCGCTGTGAGGCAACATCCCCGCATACGTGCGACAGTCCGGGGGACAAAGTGTCACTGCGCAAAGTTCTTTAAAAAAAAAAAAAACTCAAATAAAGCTCGATGATTGGCTGCGACAGTTAAGCTGACACACGCGCGCGCGCGCGCACAGAGCATCGGTGTGCGCGACTCTTGCGCGTTTTGCGTGAACTCGGTGACAAAAGCGTCATTGTGAAGTTCGGCGGCCGCCGTCAGGTGACGGCCGGGCTCGGCGAGGGCACCGGGAGCGGCGAGACGCGGCGGGACTCCCGGAAGAGTCCCGGATGACGACGACCTCGAAATTGTCGAACGGCGCCTTACCGTGTTTTTCATCATTTACCGGAACGCGGCCTCCGCAGGTGCTTCTGCGTCCCTCGGGTTCGTTTTCGCTATCGGGGAACTTCCTCCGGTAAACCGGAGCAGCGCAGCACCCTGAGGCCTGAGCCAATGGCGTGGCCGGGTTTTGGAAGCTCCTCCTGCTTATTGGTGGAATTGCTGACGGAGCAGTTTTCGATGCTCTTTATTAGAATAACAATGATACTAATAACAATAAAGTTTATTTCGTGTTAGGGGGAAATGGGTCGGTTATATGTGACTTCATAGGTCTGATGGTACTTTTACAAATGAATGAAGACGGTCAAAAGGTTGCTCCCTAAGGTTCATGGTTCTCCTTAGATGTATACTTTTATTTCCTTTCCCCATTTCTCATTGGATTGCTCTTTTAAATAAGATAGGTCGATATAAAGTACACCTATGCACATATATACATTATGTATGTGAAAATGAACAGAACTTAAAACACAGAATATATGCTTTAGTATATGTTTTAAACATCAATGAGAAATGTCTATAATAAAAAAAAAAGAAATTTAGTAAAAACAATCACAACAATACTACTACTCCCAATAATGATAATTATAATAGTAACATTAAACATTAGTAATTCTACATAATTTATCAAAATATGAAAATGTATGAATGCCATCAATGGGAAGAATGCTTGAAAGTTTAAATCTCAGCTTCCACAACTGCTAAACGTCTATTCATGGCCACCGTAGGAAGCATAGCCAAGAATCGTCCCAGTAGCGCCGCCGTGTGGTAAGTTATTACAAGTTTGGTTTTGAGTGTCCTCACTCATAATACAAGAGGCAAATAAAACAATATTTGAACTGTGTGCTTCTTTGACGATGCTGATTACTCTGGTGTAGGATTGAATTTGTCGCCTCTTTTGGGGTTACCATATTTATTTGCGCTCCTGTTTGCAGGTGTCACAGTGACAGCAGTTTTTCAGAATGTAGGAAAAGTCGTCCTCTTTCACACAACACAACTATTAAAAGTGAAACCAGGACTTTTAGGAGGAAACCACATACTTACCGCTCATATTTTTTTTAATGCCACAGCTGTTCCACTGTCATCACCAGAAAGTTTCCTCTCTTGCACAACATGAAATTTTAGACGATAAAATCTCTGCCTCACTGTGAGCATTTGCCATCACCTTGGCAACCACTGACTGCAGTTGCGCAAACACAGTTGACTCCCCCTTTCCTGCCGTTTCAGACACACACAGACACACACATACTATTAAACTGGCTTTTGAAGACATTAAGTGGACTTGCAGTTATTTTTGTGGCACACATACGCATTCATGCATCTGAAAACTTTGCATTTTCACTGCAAGATTGTAGGATATACACATCACTTCAAAGGTTTATTGCTAATAATTACTTTTCATTTAACCTGTCAACTGGAGTGTTATTGTTTTTTAGTTTTTTTTGAAGGTTTATTCCACTCAAAAACAGCTTGCTGGAAATGACATCTGGTCGTAATGTATAAGAACCCAATTGCATAATAGTGTTAAGAGGAACTATTCATGAAGGGAACCGAAAACTGATTAAATGTCCATAATTGCTGCAAACGTCTCACATGAGTGATGGCGCTATTGAGATGCTACAATCTGATTAACTGCTGTGTTTGACTGCGACTGATTTGATCATTGCTCATAATTTAGACGTTAGTCAGACACACAGAAAACAGGCATGACAATAAAACTAAAAAGCATAGGAATTTCTGCTTTTTTTATAAAAAAAAAATTTAAAAAAAGCAAAACTGTAATTTCTAGTGTTCCTTATCATGGTGAAGATGCAGCTTGATATAAATGTGTGAAGGTCCCGTAATATTGTGGCCAATGGAGATAAACACACACGCACTGCTGTACCAAGGCAATTTATTTTGTTTACACCAATTAAACTGGTTGCCAAAAAGGGTGGAAGTAGTACAGGAGTAATGTTTATAATGTTCAAAACCAAGGCAAACATTAAAAAAAAAAGCTTTCAGGCATTTTAACTCTTTCATGGAAAGAATAATAAGTAAGGTATTATATACACATCCTGTCTGTTGTAGGTTTATTCACACCGACTGTCATTAAAGGTGGGCATACAGTTTCAGCTGTGATTCCCAACCGCCGCTTTGCAGCCTCCACTACAAAAACATTTCTCCACGCTTTTAACCTCCTTTTGCTGCAAGAGGATTTCACATAGATAAGGTCATTCTCAAAATGTTCAAATATTCATTTTGAGCGATATTACAGAGGGAATGGCAGTAATGCTACTGCAAAGGAACCCGTGGACACACAAGAGTCGGCTACCTCGGTGTATCAGTCACTTTGTTCCTGACATGATGTATGACCTTGAACTGGATGAATAAATTAAAAAGGCATTTCATTACATAAAACACTTTGTGACTAGGATAGAAAAATAAATGTTTTCAGCCAATCATTTCACAGAAACAGACACATGTACTTTTTTCAGAGGAAATGTCGTGCATTCTTTCCTCTTGTTTGCACTAATTTCTCTCAGCAATAAATATTCATCTCGCGCCTTCTTTGCAACACACCTTTCATCAGGATTTGCCAATAAAAGTGAACGTGAAGGACGTATTTTAACACCAAACTACACAAGCATTCATTCATACATAATCATGTGCTCTGTAATACATTATCATGTGTTAAACTTAATACTGACTCGATTGATTCCTCGTATATTTTTCCACATACATGTTGCTATAAAGTAGAATTCACCGCTTGCGTGTATATGCTGGCATTTCCATGCTGATTGAATGATGAATAAAGTGTAACAGTCTTAATTGCAAAAGTTGAGAGTAAGAAAATAAATTCTACATTTGAGTATTTTTTGGCACAGTATGGTTGTTACGGTCTAGAAGGGTCCAGCTACTATGAATGAAGACTCACTCCAAAACAATATTTATGTGCTAAGCTGCCTAAATAAATTATTGTTACTATGATATTCATACATCTAGTCAGAAGGCCACATTTGCCTTCGTATAATAAAAGTGTGCTTATATCCTTCTTGAGCAGTCGGGCTGCTCACAGGAGATCAGGCTTCTTGCTCTCAGCTTTGCATTTAACGTGCTGCATCTTCTATGAATGTCTGCAAAAAACAAACCACATACAGTTTACGTGACCGTCACATCCGGCGTACGCCACCAGTCAGTGCTCTGCCTGCTTGAAGCTACTCAGCAGGCCACAGGCAGTCAGCTGCTCAGAGTCCGTGGAGGCGTGTTCCCATGATGGTCCACCTGGGGGAGCTGCTCCCGCCAGTAGGTGAAGTGGCTGTACGTGTCTGAGCAGGGAAAGTCTGAGGAGGAGGCGCGCATCTTCAGAGGGAACACGTGGTCCACCACCTCGCCCAGGCGGACGTAGCTGGGGTGACCAGGGAGAGAGAAACGAGCAAAGCCGTCATTTTTTCACGCGGGCAACACAACGCCGCATCTTCCCGAGATGACCCCGAAGACCATGCAGCACTCACGATGAGATGTTGGTCTTGGCATGTTCCTGCACCAGCTCTCCTTTGGGGTTCACGGTGAAAATCCTGTTCAGAGGCACTCCGACTTCTTTATAGGAGTATACGTCCTGCAAATATAAATCATAACCAATGTCATGTTCGTGTATATCTGAATCGCAGAAAATTACATCATGGACGGCTTTGATGTTTACTAAAAAAACACAAAAAAACAACTACAGATTAAGACAAAGAAAAAGCACAATTATTTAATATATGCCCTATAATATATAATGTGCAAATGTGTGTGTACCGTCGGTCTGTTGCCAAACGCTGCGTAAAAAGGCTGCGTGTTGGGAAAGAAGAGGTTCTTTATGTCGGTGAGGCACTCCACCTTGAACTTCTCTGGCTTCTTCTCAATCACCTCCCTGTCAAATAGAGGCGGAGGATAGATCAGCGACGGCAGCGCATTTCATCAGCGTAGGACTAAATGACAGAAAAGCGTGTGTTGGTGTGTGTGTGCGCGTGCGAGAGACACCTGTGCAGAGCTGAGAAGAGGCTGCTGGGGCTGAGAAGCACCGGGCCCATGGGGAGCATGGTGCCCCTCTCGTTGACCCAGTGGAGGTAGCCCCGGGTCATATCGGCCATGCCGATGGCTCGAGCCGAACAGTACAGGAACTTGTAGCCATTTCTGAGGGGCGAAGAAGAGAGGATGTCGGTCACGTGCATGAATGCTGATTATCACTGGCATTAATTGCCCATCTGTTTCACTTATCACAGAGTCATATATTAGACAGATTTTAAGGTTGTTGTTTTTTTGTGTGTGCCTTTATGCTTTGCTTCGACTGAGACAGTTCACAGCCAGTGTTTATTGAAAAACTCAACTGACTAAATCATCTGTTATATCCGGAGATCGACCAATGCTAGATTTTTTTTGGAGCCGATATCAATACCGATATTTTTGATACTGTTGATATACAGTATGTAATCATCAAAGTCATTTCCTGCCACACAAACTCTGCTCATCTCATGTTCAACATGAACAGGCCCACATCTCCCATCATGCCCTGCTGGCCTTCTTATGTTTGTCAAAAGCCTTCCTATGTTTCTGTATACTATATAGCTGTAATTCTTTTGTTTAACGAACAAGTCATTAACTGGCAAAATATACTAGATGCACCCATGACAGTAAACTCTCAGAGTCAGAGTCTTTGTGCCAACTCTTGAACGGAGGCCGCACTCTGCTGGAAATAATTTGTCAATACAACAAATTTCTGCGTTATGATACTGTGAAGCTAATAGCTAATAAATTGATCAAGCTTCATATTATTATAAGCTGCATATATGGTGACTTTTTCGGCCGATACCAATACGTCATTTTGTCCATGCGCTGTCGTGATATCGCCAGCTTACAGCGATGAAGGAAGTGGCCCAGACTCCAAAACTTAATAACAGAGTGCTTACTGGCTGACTTTGTGGTAGAGCTGCGCAATGCCCTGGTGGGTCCAGTCTTTCCCCAGGGTGGGCAGGATGTGACCCAGTGTGTCTGACCTGGAGACAAATGCAGACACGTGACACATGTAGAGTTACAAATGCTTTTTTTTTTTTTTTTTTTAGATTAATGAGTTTACGAGGTAAAATAACGCAGCGCACATTTCATAACCCACATACCTGGTGATGGTTCCGTCAATATCTGAGATTATTATCTTGTCGTCCCAGTTCCAGAGGTAGATGGTCCCCTGACAGCGGCAGGTTCCCTGGTACTGAGTGGTCACGCTGAACACGACGTCATTAGGACCATCCTGCAGCTGGAGAGATAGCTGTGTATGCGTGTGTTTGTGTGTGTGTGTGTGTAAAGGCAGGAGAGGAGAGAAGACCATGACATTGAGTTCAATCTAGTTGATTTTTTTTTTCTTCAAATTTCAGTTTCCGCAACATGTTCCATCCAAACTCCTCACCAGCTGCTCTGATGTTAGTCGGAGCGTCTTCTTATAAAACACGCCTCCGATCGTGAGGCCGGGCTCTGCTTGGACGCTGGCCGAGCTTTTTTCAGCTCCCCTGTGGTCTTCATCACTGGAGGATGACTCTTCTTTAAGTCTGTCATCAGACAATTTAACGGTGGTTTAAAGGCCGAGATATGCAGGTTGAGATCAGTATGGACATTCAATCCTTGGCTATGTTTCATGGTTCCTCACCTGCTTGTCATCGACCCAACTTGATCAGCGGGACCGCAGGCGCCTCGCTCAGAGACTGAATCCTACAAGCGGGAAAAAACGGTGCGTTTGCTTCACTCACTCGTTCATGTGGCAAAAAAAAAAGAGGCATAAATGAGGCAGAAACCTTCAAAAACAGCCAACAAGAAAAGCAGAAGTTACCGCTTTGGTGCTGCTGTTCCTCCCCCTCCAGGAGAACCACCACCTCCCTCCTTTCTTGGGCATCTTCTCCTTCATGATGTTCTCCACTGCAGCCTGGAGCAGAGCGTGAAAGCCAAACAGCCACAACACGACACCGTAAAAAAAAAAGCATACTTGGAAAAAAAAAAAAAAAATGAGGCCAAACCAGACCGTAAATCAACAAACAATAACACGGGAACGACAGCGTGTCTGCGGTTGGAGGTTGGTGGAATGGACGGGAGGAGGGTGGCGTGAGGTGAGCGAAGGAATGAAGAATTTGATCGAGGAGGAAGGATGCGGAAAGAGATGTTGAAAGTAAAAAAAAAAAAAAGCAGAATCAAAGCGACGCGAGATGAGAAAAGAAAAGTGAGTATAAAAGAGAGTTCTCTGTCACATACGGAGCTGTAGCCCAACATCCCAGTCAAACAGCAGAAAAGAAACTCTAAGGCCGTGTAAATATAACTGAGGCAGTCATACTAATGGATTTATGGATGCACCAAGGATGAGTGCCATAAAATAAAGGGGAGGGAGAACAGACGGAAAAGGCAAAGTTAAATTGAAGTCTGACGCCGCAATAACAGAACATTGGCTAGGTTATGCATTGAACGTCATTATGTAATGGAACGATGTCAGTAAATATAGATCAGCGCTCAGACAAGCGCACGCGCATGACGCGGTGCCCGCTTCGATCGAAAGGGGCGAGCGGGGGGGGGAGGCGCGTCATTCACGCAGCGCTGCAGCTCCGCGGGCTGCTCCATTAGCATCTCGGCAGCAGAGTGTGTGTATCAGTTTCCTACCTTTGGCAGCGGTTTCTGGAAGGCCTGCATTGCCAGCATAAGAGGAGCCGCAGTGCTCCAGTTATAGTACCTGAGGGAGAAAACAAAATGTGTTTTTATGGGTTTCATAAATCCAGCACCAAAAAAAAAAAAAAAAAGCAAAAAAAAAGCCCCTATTCGTCGACCAAAAGAACCATGCAGACGCAGCAGTTTAATACGCCCTTTAACCCACACGGATTATTAAAAGCCTGCCGCGTTACCGCATTTAGTCGCTCTCGGGGCAAGTGTGAAATGTCTTACTTGGAGCCAATCTTCACCACTAAGTTGGGGTCGTCGATGATGGAGGGGTTTTCTACAAACTGCTGGTAGGAGATGATCTTCTCGTGAAACTGCTCTGTAGGTAGGAATGAAACACACACACACACACGTAAGTGGGGTGACGTCTCCTAAATGTTTCTTGCCGCAGCTCAGGGACACGGCGGCACGTCCCGCGCGTCGGAGGTCTACCTTTGGTGATCTCCCTGTTGTCGTTGAGTCCTCCACACAGAGAAATGGCGATCGAGGGCAGGTCCGTGATCGGGTCGCTGTAGCTGTCCACGCCGCTGTCCCCTCCGGAGCTGACCGACTGCGGGGACTGGCTGCTGCTGTGGAGGCCCGGGTCCGACAGGCTCCTCATTGCCGCACCCCCGTCGCTGCACAGGCACAGGGAGCCGCGTTCGGCGTGTCAACAGTGTTGCGCGGGTCGGCGCCTTTCGTTGCACGTGCTGTAAATGACGACGGGCCGCATTTGCCCGCCCACGTACCTCTTGGGGAAATACATGGCTGCAACTTCGGGCTCAAGATCCGTTATGTCGTCCAGGTAAACTCCGTCCTCACCAAGATGTCGGCTCCTTTTGTCTGCAAGAGAGCGGCGGCCCCAGCGTGCCAGTGCAACAAATTAATGTGGCGTTTCCGACAGCCGGCAGTTAATTAGATAATTAAACAGTGAGGTTTGGCTGACAGCTCCGCTACAAGCAAAACAAAACTGTCCTTTGACTGAAGCCGTGAATGTTACCTTTTCTCTTGGATGGAGAGTCCGTCTTGCCTAACGGGCGAGTCATTGGCTCTTCCATCTCCGACATCATGTGACCTCCCGCTGCTGCGGCCTGCGTCATCGGCTGGGACTCCATCCTGGTCGACTCTGACTCCATTCCAACCGTGACGACCGCGTCCTCGCCCGCTGGCGCCTCCTCCCGCATCAGCTGCCTGACTGCTGACATCTGAAAGCAGGGTCCACGCTGCTCCGTAGATGTCTCATGAGGAATCACACGGAAGTGCGTGCTCTCCGAGACGGGAACGGACACCAGCGGAGGGTCGGATTTCACCGAGAGGAAGGACGGCTGGGAAAGTAGGGACAATGATTCAAACGCGAAATGGCGACTTTATATGGACATTAGCTTGCGTGGGTTTCCGCG
>CAAKHG010045199.1:0-19561 GCA_901007715.1 Dactylopterus volitans
ATAAGAGATTTTTTTTTCCCCCCCCCATTAATTACATCACTTCCAGCGGCGAAACGGAGCAAAGATGTGGCAATTGCAGTCCAGCTCAGAGATGCGAACGAATGAAAGAAGAGTAGGCGAGTTTTTTATGAGATGACCAAAACAAAGTACCCCGTAAAAAGTGGCCCTTTGAGCCGAACGCCAATTTATCACCTCGCCAAGGAACAACAAGCGCGGCTCATAAGGCAACTTTGACTCATAACCCGTGTACGACGCTGATGGTGTCGACGCTGCGGAATGTTAGTAAGAATTGAAAAATAAAAATGAGGAAAATCCCCAAAGCGGCACTTCGGTAGAAGCCGCACGGTGCGGGCTTTCCAGGGTTCCCCCGCAAAGCGGCTTGATCATATCAAGTAGCAAGGAAACACGAATAAAGTTTGAGCCGAGGCCCTCGACTCAAGTGTGAACCTAGAATCCGAGTCTTTACTGAGCGTGGGCGCGGAGAGAAATCTTCGGGACGATATTAACGACCAGCGCAGACGGCATCTCCTGCAGAAAACGTGTATTAATGCTAAAATGCGGAATTGAGTTGCTGGAAAAAAAAAAATGTTTAAAAGAAAACAAAACAAAACATGGGGCTCAAATGGAGCATGGCTGAACTAAGAAAGGTGAACAATTTTTGAAGTACAACAAAAAACTAAAAAAAAGGGGGAAAAAATGTGTTAAATGACATCATATGGTTATGAGGTGACGCGGTAAATCAAATGTGATGGAACTGAATCGAGCAAAAAAAAACCCCAGAAAAGGCTGAATATTGTGAAAAGTTATTGAAACGTCTGGAAGCATAAACGAGTATTTCTGATGGCGCTTCGAAGGCTCCACCCGCATTCACGACTTCATGAGTTTATCCTTGTACAAAATTGCACAAATGCAGTCGAGTGCACGAGGGAGCGGCGGCATCTGCGGTTTCGGAGCGTCTCTCAGCTTCTTCTCCTTCTTCTTTTTTTCTTCTTCTCAGCATAAATTCATCCGTGCATTTTTTTTTTTTAAAGGTTTTCACTCTTCACATTCAGTCATGGGGCAGTATCGCCGACTGATTTCGCAGCAGGCACGAAACGTGTTAAGTTTGTCTCCGATCTGCGGTTCCAGCCCACTCTTCCTCTTTCTGAACTCGTCTCATGCGCGTGGGCGCTGCTCTCGGGCTGCGCAGGGGTTTGCCTCTTTTGACCCTGTTGTGGCAGAGTATTGTCATTCAGCGTTCCCCACCGGGGGCGGGGGGAGGGGGGGAGTCTGATAGGCGAGTGCTGCCACCTGCTGGTTTGGCAGCAGAGGATGGAACCGTACAGATGGGATTAGATCCCACCGCCTTCCGCTTATTCCGGTTGCGGGTCGTGGCCGTGCTGGAGCCCAGACAGACAACCACTCACGACACACAACCACTCACGACACACAACCACTCACGACAGACAACCGCTCACACTCGCACACACACCTACGGGGCAATTTAGAGTAGCCAATTAACCTCGGCATGCTTTTTGGAAGGTGGGGAGGAAGCCGGAGTACCCGGAGAGAACCCACGCGGACACGGGGAGAGCATGAGAACTGGGGCGGGAATCCAACCTGCGAACTTCTTGCTACGAGGCAACGGTGCTAACCACCGTGTCCAATATCTCAATATATTAGATTACTTTGTTAAACCCCATGTTGGGGAAATTTTGCACGCCAGGATTGAACTGGGCAAACGTGACAGGGGAAAAAAACAAAAACAATAAAAACCCTCAAACATGTACAATAAACAAACAGACCGGCAACAAACACGTGCTAAAAAACAGACTAAATCAGAATACTTCATAGCCTCCCAGGGGGGAAATTGCTTCAGTTTGATGAGTTTCACTTTGAATTTCAAATGGTGAGAAAGCCTTTTAACTACGTCCGCACGCTCAAAGCGAAAGGAACCGTTCAACTATCAAAATGCTCTCTCAGCTTTTGAAGGACATTCATTATTCAAAGGTTTAGATGACTTTTAAACAATATCAAACTTAAAAAAAAAAAAAAAAAGCATTTGAAATGAATGGACATGCTTTGATGGTAGCCTTTTTTTGTTTTTTTTTGCTTTAGTGTTACGCTGTCAAAAAAGATGTGCGCCGATATGTACAAATGTGGCAAACTCTGACCTACTCGAGAGCTCCCATGAATGTATGATGTCATGCAGTCGCGACATCAAAGCGCATTTTTTTTCCTGCCCTTTATGTATCAAAATATTGTTGTTGTTTTCAGGGTTAGTGCTCGGGACATTTATGCTTCATTCCGAGAATCAGAATCTCAGCATTCACACGGCAGGTTTGTGATGCAAATGTGGAAATGAAAGCAAAAGAAAATGCGTTTTGCAAAAAATCACTTACGCTGCTCAAGCATAACATTATGGCCACTGCATGTTTACACGGAATGAAATGTAGCAGATAAATAGGAGTCTTTACTTTTGAGTTTTCATCGAATCTGTTGAGAGGTGTCACATATTTTGTTACTGGGACAGACATTTGTGACGCGGTTGAACTGTACCTGGTCATACTGAGATGTGTCCCTAATATTTTGAACACACACATTTGCTGCATGGCTGTTGCATTGTATTCTACAGTAAAGTGGTCATAATGTTATGCTTGGTCAGTGCACTCGGGCATAAGAATTTGCTGCCTAAATAAAAATGCGTCACAAATACAAAAACTGTGGAAGTCTCATGACGGCGCGTTTATTTTTGGACAATAAAGATTCATTTCCCGTTTTGTTTTGATTTACTGGGAGAACACGACGCGCAAACGCGCGCAAGCTTGCAAGCATGTATCAGGGGGCGGAGCCGCGCGGAGGCCGCCGCCCGCTCCGAGCGAGGAGGTTGGGGGGGGGCGTGAAGGCGAGCCAGGGCGGCTTCGGCCGGCGCCGCGCTCCCCGCCGGGCGTTCCGGCCCGCGTCCTCACTTCTGCGCGGCGAACTGTTCGATGAGCTCGTTTTGCTCCGACTCCATTTTAGACAGGGCCTCGTACTCCACGCGGTATCTGGAAGGAGCACACACACACACACGCACACACACACACACACACACCGGCGAGTGTTTCCATCTAAATGGCGGCCGAGTCCGGTCGTCTGACCCGCCCTCCCCCCACCCCCACCGTTTTTCCCGCCGTTTACCTCTCAAGCTTCAGCTTCTTCTCTTCGATGAGGGCCTGGAGCTGCTGCTGCTGCGCCTCCCTCTGCTTCACCACCGACTTCAGCAGGTTTCTCGCTCCGATGGCCTGGAGGTGGAGAGCACGCCGGGGTAGTTAGCCACACGAGCCGATATTTTGGAATCCCATTTTTAGTTCAAAAGTTTAGATTATCACACAAATCCGGCTGAATTTCCTATTTTCTACTGTTGGCTGGTAGACTCTACACGCTGCATATTAGGCGGCCAACGATGGGAACTAGCACTGGCTTCGCGTGCGGGATTGGAGCAGCCAGTGCGGGAAGCCCTCAGGGGACAAGCAAACGCGGCTGGAAACGTGGCAAATCTCCAACAGGGGGCGCCCTCCTCTTAAAGGCTGCCACACAGACCCTTGCTGACCCCGAGCGTAGACCGCCATCGGCTCACCGGCTACTGTACCTAGTACATTTTGCCAATCAGGCAACGGCCGTTCGATAGTCAAAGGAACTACGGCGGCATTGTGAAAATAAGCAACACAGCAACACAGCAAAAGCAAGCGATGCATTCTGGGACACAAAAATGCATTTCTTTTTTTTTTTTTGTATACAGCAAAATATTATGTCCAGTATAGTATGATGGGAGACGTAGGCTGTACGCATTGGGAAGAGTGTTTCTTTTCTTTCTTATCATGTCAAGTCAAAAAGAAAAGATAAAATTAAATTTTTTTAGCTTGTGTTCATGCTTTTAAATTTTTAAGCAAAGTGAGCAGGGCGTGCAAAACCTAAATGACAGAAAAGGACTGACTGGTGTCAGTATTTTACTCCAAAATATCGGTGTTATCAATATCGGCTCCAAAAACATTTAATATCGATCGGGCTCCAGACTGGAGGCTCCACCCCCAAATCTGGAAACCCCACGATTTTAGAAAGCCCACCCACTTGCATCAGACACTGCAATAATTGTCTAAAATCATGACAGATTACAGCTTTCCATCGGCGGGTGAAGAGCAAAACTCGCCTTCAGCTTTTCCGTCTCCACCACTTTAGCCAGCTCGTCCACCAGCTCGATGAACCCGCCCACTATCTTCTGAAACGGTCCGATTTCTGTGAGAGACAGACCGTCATTTGCGCTCCCTGTTGATGGCGGGAGGCTGGGAGGCGGCCGCATCTCAAAGCAATAAATAAATAAATGAATAAAAGTCCAGTGCTTACTGTCCACGAACTCTTTGCACTCATCTTTGAGCTCCAAGGTCTTCTGGCTGACATCCGGCTCCAGCGTCCGGAGCTTGTTGAGCTCGAAATAGAAGCCCGCCTCTGCCAGCGAGTCATCAGCCATGGCCCCGCCGGTCCTGACGCCGAGGGAGGGCAGCCAACTCTACAGTTCCCGCGCACGACCTGTTAATCCACATGTAGCAGACAGCCGCGACAAAAACAAAACAAAACCAAACAAAACAACCTACTTTTGGTGTGACAAATCAGCCAACCGCAGACGCCTACCTCGAGTGTGGCGGCCGGTGTCACTGAGGTTTTTCTCAAGTTGAACCTTTCCACAGGGGAGGAGGAGAGAGGTCATGCAAGAAATGTCTGACAAAACTTCTGATAAAACGATGAAGCAGCGAGTGTCTGCAAACACTGCGTCTGGGCCGGTCCGGGTCGCTCGCGTGACCCCGCTGCGATTGGCCTGCCTGCCCTGCTACCAGCCACGGGTTTTTTTCCACGTTTGCTTTGATGTCGCGGCTGCGTGACCACACACAGCCGCGCTGCCTCGCGGCCCGCGTATCATTACAGTCAGCCGGCATCCTCTCAAAGGTTAGCAGACGCCCGTACACAGTAAAAAAAACACACACACACACACAGTTTGAGCTGATGCTGTTTTACCTTTTAAATTTCCACGTTACTTCAAATTATCGCGAAATCTTTCATACCGGACCGGCGAAGTCTGGCGAGTCTCTCTGGCTTTTACGAGCTACCCCTCATCAAGGGATTTTAATGGCAAATGGATAAATTGCAGAGCTGCTGGATGACATAAAAAAAAAACAAAAAAAACATTATCAAAACGTTCTTATTCTTGAATTCCCGCAAAATAGATTAAAGTTCACAAACTCATTCCTATTCATCACATCAGCTCCTATAAAAATATAGTTTTTGAATTCTGAAATAAACAATACCTGTGTCTTTTTTACATCTACAGTACTTCAATACAAAACATTGTATTGTAAAGCTCTGTGGTCTACCATTATCGTCTTGATTCACCGATATTTGATCACATGTAAAAAAAATTCGTACAGTTGAAGCGGCGTATAAAAGTGATCGCTGAGGCAGCAGAGGACCTGTGGTCCAGACTTGGAGAGAGTAAATGGACAATGACCACGCGGCTCCGCGACGCCCAAGAGACGAATACGCTGACAGCTGGGAATCGAACCCGCTTGGGAGGCGGCGATGATCACCTCCACACCTCCATCACCGAGGGGGGAAGAAAAAGGGGGGAGATGTTGCTGCCGCGTGAGCCGAAGACAGACGCGAGAAAGACAGAGGAACAACGTAGAAGAAGACAGGCTCCCACCAGGGGAGAGGAGAGCTTACCCAATCTCTAACTCTAGTTTTTCAAATCTTTAAAAGTTCTAAATTCAAAAGTTCTTCTGCTGCTTGTAGGTGTTGTGGGCTCAGAGATGTTCTTCTGCAGACCTCTGTCATAGCGAATGCTTCATCGAGTAAGTGTCGTCTTTCTATCGGCTGGAACCGGTCTGGCCGTTCTCCGCTGACCTCTGACCTCTGGCATCTTCTCCCAGAGTGAACCGACCATCACTGGGTATCTCCTCTTTGTGGGACCATCCTCTGTAAACCCTAGAGATGGTTGTGTGTGTGAGAACCCCGGCAGATCAAGAGCTGCTGAGACACTCAAGACCAACAACCGTGACACCTTCAGAGCCACTTAGACCACCTTCCCTTTCCATCCGATGCTGGTTTGAACTTCAGCAGATCATCTGGACCACGTCTTCATGCCTAAAGGGTTAGGGTTTACGGTGTCATCTGATGCCGCCGGTCAGAACCGTGTTAGCCGACTTGCAGCCGCGCGCAACGAATGCAAAGAGTGGAATATTAAAAGTGGCGCATGTATTTCTTGCGTGCTGCGTCCAGATCGGTCGCGCCGGACAGAGAATTGAAAATAGACAGATAAAATCTCTGCGCTGGTCAGCACATTAGAGCGGAAAGTGCTGAGTTTGAGCCGTTTGAGAGTTCTTGGAATGCAGAGTTAGTGATTTCATCGCTATACATTTGGGACTAGATGTACTGAGAGAGGAGCACCTCTTAAAAATGCAATACATCTCTGAGAATAAGAGGATGATGCTTCATATTGCATGAGGTGGTTGGTAGGTAGGCTAAGATCTGCAAGATGGAAATACCATATATAATGAGGATGGATGGACGCCGAAGGCAACAAAGGATGCACGGTATGAGGAGAGCTTGAAACTTCCCAGAGTCCCACCGCGGGTCTGTAAGATCTGGTTGGGGTTATGAAAGTGAAAATGGGTTCCGCCATGAGCACCGGCGCTTCTCCGGGCTTGCCCGCGAGCAGCTGAGCAGGCTTCCGCTCTTGCTCCGTGCCGCCTTCGAGCGCCGCTTCCCTGAATGTCGCGAAAGATTGCCCTCTTGTGGTTTTCCGGCACGGTGCAACATGTCTCAATTTCATAAAGCCCCCCAAGCACATAATTTGGTTATTTGGTAAATTTGATAAATTTACCCGAAAGAGGAATTATCACACTGCCTCAACAGCCAAATAAAGTGTGCGCCAATTTCTTAGCAAAACGATGTCTCTTGTATTTCCAAGATGCTTCTTTTATGGTTGTTTTGTTTTGGGGGGTTTTGGATTACATGCCAGAGAGTGGTTGAAGATAAAATGATAATTTTAGGAAATAATCGTGCTGTATAAGAGAGTGAGGGTGCTCAGCTATGAAACCACTAAAGCACAATGCTAAAGCAGACATCCTCTTACATCCAACACATAACAGAGGAATTCAAATAGGAGGGTCAGTATGCAGATGGATAATTATCATGTGAGTTTTTATTCTACACACTTATTTAGATCAATAAATTTACAGAATCACGTTGATATTCAATGTTTCTCCGAAACAACCTAAAGCCAAGTTTGGCTCCATGATTCACGCCAAGTCACGCCTTCATTCACTCAGCTTCCATGCGGACTCATGGCTGAGTTTGCAAATGTTGTAAAACGGCATTAACTGTCGTGTCAGGTGATGCAGAATCTAGGCTGGTTAAAGTGGTTGAACACGGTGTGAATGCGCCCAGCGACATTTGCATGCAAGACGCCCAAACGACGCACCATCAAGCCAGTTAGCTAGCGTGGCTAAACCTGCTCGTCTGCGCTGTCCCTTCTTAGATGAGAGCAACATTTTTGTGCCACTACACAGTGGGGGTGTCACACAGAGACACCGAGGAACCACGCCAGAAGCCAAAACCAGGGTAAAGGGGTTGCGTGAACGTGGCGTCGACAGTGTGGAGGTGGATCGGCGCGCCGGCGGAGACGTCGTAGAAGGACAGCGTGCCAGCGGGGCAGTCCACATACACCGCGACCCTGCTGGACACGGAGGAGCAGATGGACGTCCTCCTGCCGTCGTGGTAGGCACAGAAAGCGTCGGCGGCGCAGGTCAGGCTCCAGGACCGCTCGTTTCTGCCGAACACGCCGTCGCCGGTTCCCCTGTAAGCCACCGCGATGTGGACGTCGCCCCTGCACTCGACCTCCCAGTAACGGCGGCCAGTCAAGCCGTCGCGGCACAGCAGCTGGGGACACCAGTCAAATCTGTCGGGGTGGTCGGGATATGGCTGCATCTGTGCCACGCGGGTCACCGTCCTGCCGCCGTCGGTCACTTTGAGGCGCCTGTTGACGGTGTTTGCGTCCAGGTTGAGCTTGCGGAAATCTGACGAAGAGAATAAGACACTGACGGAGCGCCGATACGCTGCTGATTTCTTTTATGCTCCAAGAACCAACGAGCGCCGCGGCAATCGACTTTAGATTTCCGCCGACGCCGAGAGTTCTCGTGTTAAATCAAGTGTAATCCGCACTTACACTTCCTCAGACCCGGTTTCAGCCACTGCTCTCCAGCGTGCTCCATCCTGGGAGAAGAAGCAGAGTCACTTTCCACTCGACCGGCGTTGGACATGCAGCGTGCTCCTGCTGTGCCAACGTGAGGTTTTGCGACACAGAAACAGGCTGCGCCGGCGCCAGCGCTTCATGCGATGGCCGAAACCAGGGCCCGACTGACTCATGGGATGATATTTGCGTGTCGCAGACATATTAGTTTTGGGCCCATAATTGCCGATATGAAGGACTCCTATACAGTTTGCTGTAGTGGCGGATGATTTCCTCTGTTTCACTAATTGTAAAGTGGCTTGTCTGTACATTGGTGGTCAAAAAAGGGTGCTGAGACCTCCACCGCCAGGTAACGCCGAGAGGTAACATCATCTGAGGGTCCCTCCCAAAAACAAGCCCCCCCAGGCGATTGTACTGCTTAAGCTTCGGGCAACGTCGCACCCAGTTCAACATCTCCATCAGCCTAATGAATTCGGTCATACTGCATGGCGTCTGCTGTTCGGTGACCAAACCAACTCAAACCAACATATATCCAGCTCCTTCTCCTCCTCCTCCTCCAAAAAAAAAAGGATGACTTGATTTCGCGCAGTCGAAAAGGGGAAAGAAGTTGCCCAATCGCAGTGCTTCATTCCATGCAAGCCCACAGTTGCAATTCACAACAGTTTTGTCTGACATGGTGGCTGAGGGGAGCGGGTGTAGAACTGAAGAGGAGGATACCAGAGGAACATTTCTTCATGACACGCAATCAAGAAGGTGTTGTAAAGGTATTAGCTTGGGGAAAAGAGCTTTTTAAACCTTATTTGGGGGCAATTACCAAACTTTTCAAATGGCTTCTGTAACATTTCACTGGTCATTCTATAGTTTTGAAGCCATTGGCCATTGAAAGTAAAGCTGTGTCTGCTGAGTGGCGAGAGATTCCTAGAACTTTGGACCCGGTGTAGTTCAAAGCGCGTCACGATTTATGGTTCTGTGCCAAGGTCCCACAACGTCGCTGTTGTGGCGGCACAGCCGCTACAGTACCTGAGCTCTCGCTGTCCGTCCATACCTGAGAATGCTCAACGCCAGTCGAGGATCCGCCAGTCCGGCGTGCAGCAGCTCCGTGCCCCTCTCCCCTGGATGATTGTAGCTCAGATCCAGCTCTCTCAGATGAGAAGGGTTGGAGCTGAGTGCTGAGGCCAGGGAAGCACAGCCCTCCTCCGTGATCAGACAGCCCGACAGACTGCAGTTAGGAGAATGTGATTAAAATCGTGCAACAGCACTTTGTTGTCCCTCTTCACTGACCGGCGCCTCGAGCGGAATGAGCAGGAGTTAAAAGACCCATCTGTTTGGGGAGAAACAGCTGTGTTCTGACCTGAGGGTCTCCAGATGACAACGTGGACTCTCCAGCCCGGCAGACAGCAGCTTGACTCCCGAGTCGCGCAGGTCGTTGTTACTCAGGTCCAAGTGTCTCAGACTAGAGGACTGAGAGCTAAGAACTGAAGACAGAACCTCACAGCTTCTCTCTGACAGGTTACACACACCCAGCCTATAAAAGAATCAACAATGAACACATGACTGTTATTATTTACTCTCATCGATTCCATATTGTAGTTTATTCATTGCTTTTTACTCGCTTCGGATAACGATTAGCTTCTCCGTGCTAAGAATTCATTTTCATGATTAGCTGTGTTTTATCAAACACTTTTAACAACAATGATCGAATAACAATAAATGTGAGAACATGTTTCATTTTTTTTTTTGATAAAACCAAAAAAATGTTACTTAAAGAAATCTGTTTTCTGACCTGAGGGTCGCCAGGTGACCATGTGGACTCCTCAGTCCTGCAGATAGCAGCTTCACTCCTGAGTCCCGCAGGTTGTTGTTGCTCAGGTTCAAGTGTCTCAGACTAGAAGACTGAGAGCTGAGAACTGAAGACAGACCTACACAGATTCCCTCTGACAGGTTACATCCACTCAGCCTGTGAAAGAACGAAGAGTGAACGCACGCACTGGCCATGAATAGACTTGTTTGAAACTGCTCATTTGCATTTGCACCTACTGGGCTTTATTTGACGCTTTGACCACTGGAAGGAGCCTCACGAGAGCCTCATCAGAAGCAGAGTAGTTCTTCAGCTCAAACAGGTCTAGATGTTCCTCCGATGAGAGTAAGATGAAGACCAGAGCTGACCATTGAGCAGGAGACAGTTCGTCTGTGGAGAGACCTCCTGAACTCAGGTGCTGCTGGATCTCCTTCACCAGAGAGGGATCATTCAGTTCATTCAGACAGTGGAAGAGGTTGATGACACTCTCTGGAGACAGACTCTCATTGATCTTCTTCTTGATGAACTCAACAGTTTTCCGATTGGTCTCTGAACTATTTCCCGTATGTGTCAACAAACCTCGCAGTAGAGCCTGATTGGTTTGCAGTGAAAGGCCCAGGAGGAAGCGAAGGAACAAGTCCAGGTGTCCATTTGGACTCTCCAAGGCCCTGACCACAGCACTCTGGTAGAGGTGTACCAGGTGTGTTTGTTCAGGTGCGTTTCTAAGGACCCCAGGCTGTCGTGGTGTTTGTTCTTGTGCCAGCAGATTGACGCCAGAGTTGATGAACACTAGATGGACATGAAGAGCGGCCAGAAACTCCTGGATGCTCAGATGGATGAAGCAGAACACGTTGTCCTGGTAGAGTCCTCTCTCCTCTTTAAAAATTTGCGTGAAGACTCCGGAGTACACCGAAGCCGCTCTGATATCGATTCCACACTCCGTCAGGTCTGATTCATAGAAGGCTAGATTGCCTTTCTGCAGTTGCTCAAAAGCCAGTTTACCAAGAGATGAAATCATCCTTTTGCTCTCTGGATTCCAGTGTGGATCTGTCTCAGCTCCTCCGTCGTACTTGACGTGCTTCACTTTGGACTGAACCACCAGGAAATGGATGTACATCTCAGTCAGGGTCTTTGGCAACACTCCTCTCTGTCTGGCTTTCCACACGTCCTCCAGAACCGTGGCGGTGATCCAGCAGAAGACTGGAATGTGGCACATGATATGGAGGCTCCGTGATGTCTTGATGTGGGAGATGATCGTGCTGGCCTGATCCTCATCTTGGAATCTCTTTTTGAAGTACTCCTCTTTCTGTTTATTGGTGAACCCTCTGACCTCTGTGGCCATGTCAACACACTCAGGAGGAATCTGACTGGCCGCCGCGGGCCGTGTGGTTATCCAGAGGCGAGCAGAGGGAAGCAGATTGCCCCTGATGAGGTTCGTCAGCAGCACATCTACTGAGGTGGACACCGTAACATCACTCAAGATCTCATTGTTGCAGAAGTCCAGAGGGAGTCGACACTCGTCCAGACCGTCAAAGATGAACACAACCCGGAAATCCTCAAACCTGCAGAGCCCTGCTTCTTTCGTTTCACTGAAGAAGTGATGAACAAGTTCCACCAAACTGTACTTTTTATCTCTGAGCACATTCAGCTCTCGGAACGTGAATGGAAACACAAACTGTATGTCCTGGTGGGCTTTGTCTTCAGCCCAGTCCAGAGTGAACTTCTGTGCTAAGACCGTTTTCCCGATGCCGGCCACTCCCTTTGTCAGCACCGTCCTGATCGGTTCACCTCTTCCAGGTAAGGCCTTGAAGGTGTCTTCTTGTCTGATGGTTGTTTCTGGTTGAGCTGGTTTCCTGGAAGCCGTTTCAATCTGCCTGACCTCGTGTTCAGCATTGACTTCTGCAGAGCCGCCCTCCGTGATGTAGAGCTCTGTGTAGATCTGATTCAGAAGGGTAGGGTTCCCTGCTTTTGCAATCCCCTCAAAGACACACCGAAACTTCTTCTGCAGGCTGCGCTTCAGTTTACACCGACAATCCGCAGCGCTTATTCCTGGACAACAAATGAAGTCAGTGATATAAGTTTGCATCATGTGAACAGCAGATTTTGGAAAAGGTGTTCAAATCGTCTTACTGCTCGGCAGACAGTCAGCCAGCTCCTCCTGCTTCATTTTCCTCAGGAAGTCCAGTATGATCCTCAGAAAAGCCTCTCTGCTGCCCCTCATCTGCTCCTCCTCCTCTAACAGCTCCTCGTCCTCAGTCCGTCTCTCCGAGCATTCTGGGCAATCTGGACTGAGAAACCTCAGGACTCTCTTCAGCTCATTCCTCACGAAACCGATGACGTTGTCCTCAAGCAGCTGCACCTGAATCCAGTGGCAGAAAACAACATCAGGTCGTGTGACTAGGTGAAACGTTGCTGTTGTTAGCGGTGGTAGCTGCGCTTGGACATACCGGAAGACCCGATTCCAGGTGTGTTCGATGATGCTGGGCAGATGGACCACTTAGAACATCGGGGCTCCGCTCATCACCTCTATGAGGAAAAGATAGAAGAACAGAGATGGTGTGAGAATAAATAATGGCACACAGTGACAAAGCTCTCAGGTTGTCTGACGCATCCAGGCAACGCTCAGGGCTGTCGGACCTTTGTGACACCTTTGCACCTCCGTTTTGGAAGTAATATTATTAAGACCTTTTCTGGTGCCGTCACCGTAGAAATGTGGTACCTGATGATACAAGTGGAAGAACCGTTGAGACTGATGGGTCCGGTCGCAGTTTGGTTGAGGACAGTGTGTGTGACCAAGACTGAAAGCGCGTTCCCACAGCGAATCAATCAAACCCACTTTTAAAAAAGCTGCAAAGCTCAGACGTTCTACATTCTTACCTCTTGTCAGAGAAAGCCTGATCTTTTTTGAAGTTAGTGCGGATGCCTATGGACTGGTCACTCTTCATGGACAAACAGCTGGGTCCGGGTCCAGGTTCAGGAGAGTCTGGTCTGTGCTGCTCCTCCTTCGGCCTTCAACGCCGTACACGCGCACAGAAATTTGAGGGTGAGTAATGTGGGTGCATAATAATGAGCGAGTGTGTGTTTGTGAGGACACGAGTGGAAGAGCTGCTGGTGCTGCCGGGTCTGGTTGTAGTTTGGTTGAGGACAGCGTGTGTGGAAGCAGTGTTTGTCACTTAAAGCCCCTTTCACACCGAGTTTCCTGCAAATTGCTGGCTAAACCTTTCTGGGTCTTAATCAGTCAGTCAAACCTGCTTTTAAAAAAAGCTGCGAAGCTCAGACGTTCCACATCCTTACGTCTTGTCGGAAAACGCCTGGTCTTTTTTGAAGTTAGCGCGCACGCCTATGGACTGGTCACTCTTCATGGACAAACAGCTGGGTCCGGGTTCAGGAGTCTCTGGTCTGCGCTGCTCCTCATTCGGCCTTCAACACACAACACACAGGCAAGACACACACAGAAGTTTGAGGGTGATGCATCCTGCATGCATAGTGCATAATAATAGGCATTGGGAGGGCCAGGATAAGAGGTCATCATCTCACCTCCGGGCCTCAGGCCGGCAGTCACAGCCCTCACACAGCAGGGTTTTCCCGGGAGGCTCTCCCACCTCTCTGCCCTCGCACTGTTCCATGGCAGAGTCCACACCTTCACACCGACGCGACAGCATGCTCCTCCATTACACGTCGCACCTCACGTCACGTCTCATCTATTTATCCTTTAACTGACTCTTCCGGTTTTATTTGAGCTTTGTCAGACAGAAAAAAAAAAAAAGACAAACAGACGGTCACGGGTCAACTGTGAGATAAAGTGCCTGTGTTTTATTCTTTCGGCAGCCAGAAGCAAAGAATTGGCTCATACACTGATATTGGCAAAGAGTGGGCGTGTCCTCGGGGGAACATAAATGTCATCACAGCTCAGCAGATTGGAAAACTGAAAACTGACTAAAACTGCCTAACTTATTGCCACATGACCAAAGCACCATGATCAGCAGGTGTCAAGTTTAAAGTCGTTTGCGGAACCTCCCAGAACATTTTGAACGGCCAGTAACAGCCGGATCTCATCGGGTTCCCATGGAGTTCTAAACTGGCTCTGACAAACGGCAGTGGGATACGGCCGTCCACCCACAAGAAAAATCACAAAATGGCAGAAAGAAATGGCGGGAAATCGCGGCTTTACCTTTTCGATGGTGGCTGGAATCCTCACGGAGACAAACCGGGGAAGGTGACATGAAACGACCGGGAACCGCGGCCCGAACTCTCGACGAGGGAGATGTGACGACTTTGAACTTTGGAATGAGCCGAGTCAAACATTAACAGTATGAACCCTCGTCAAATGGCTGCATAAGCGGTTATTTTCAAGTCACAGTCAGGCGCATCGTTCCAAGCTTCTCCGTCACGAGTCATGCGTGGTTGTCTGGCTGACCCACAACTACCAGCCATAAGATTACGACCACTGCATGTTCCCCATAGAGCATAATGCAACAATAACGATGGTATCGGACTGTGCTGGGTTGTGCTGAGAGGGGACCCCTAATATTTTGACACCCTGATGCATGAGTATCACCCGGTACAGCTAAAACATCTTCACAAACTAGTCCCAATAACAACCATTAAAATATGTCGACGCCTCTCTCGAACATATTCAATAAAAAAAAACAAACATAAACCTTTCCTGAAGGGAGAATTTATTGCATCATATTCTATGGCAAACATAAGAAAATACAATTTTTTTTTTTAGAGAAACTTATTAAAGCTGCTCAAAAATCATCAGCTGTTTTCCCAATGTCTTTACTGACAGTATATTCAATTTGTTTTGATATTCATATTGGTTCTACTTCTATTTTCTTAGTAATATTTTGTAATATTTGATATATTTTGGCTCTTTCTTCCATGTTTCTTTATATTTATACAGGCGTGGATGAACTGTGCTCATACAATTTCCTCCAGGATTAATACAAGTATTTCTGATTCTGATATCAACTGAATCCAAAAGTCCCATACAGCAGTTTATTTTCTACCATATCAATTGTCCTTAATCTTCATGTCATAAATACAGTTTTCACAAATATGTAAACTGGAAGACCCAAAGCAAATTATATGCCAAAACTCAGATTAGTTTTCAGTAATTTTTTTGCCGTCTGAACTTCTTGTCAGACAAACCAGCAATGAGGTGAACATAAAAATTAAGATCTGAATTAATATTTATTTGCAATCTAACTTTGTCTGATAAAGCGCGACCGGTTGTGTGATTGTGGTACATCATCCTAAAAATTAATAATTAATATTTCAAAAAAGTGCAGAGGATGCCGATTTCACTGCCAAATCAGAGAAAACACATTTTCAGAGGTCAGTGACCACTTAGTATTTATTGAAAAAAAAAGAACATGGCGTTACCGTTTAAGAATGACAAGTCACCACTTAGTCCAGACGTGTCAGCACACAGAAGGAAAACATCAACTTTACAGTGATGCTGAATCATTTTTGACACCGTAAATGTTATTGTAGACAAAAAGAACCCGTGAGCGCTGCTTGCTCCTGAAAACATCACCGTTTAGTCATAATCGAAACTTTCCTGAGAAAACAGACACAAAAGTGTGAAAATGCATTTGAATTCAGCGTGCTAGCATTCGCTCCACGAAAACCTGCCGACCGGGTGATATCTCCGTCTGACTCGTTTTAAAAACAAGGCATCATGGAAAAGCGCAGAGGTCACATGACGCGAGGGGCGCGTTCAAATTAAGCCCGACAAATTACGCATGAAATCCCGCTGAAACGAAACTCGATTCATTTTGGCACCATCCCTTTTAATGCGCATCTGTAGGAACAGAGAACCAACACGCTCTCACAAATTTTATATGAATGAAGAAATTTACGCGTAATTTTGGTTGTGAATCTTCTGTGCAAAAAACAAACAAACAAAAAAAAAACACTTTGTAAAACCACAGGAAGAAAAATAAAACCCGATGGTTTTATTTTTCATAAACATCAACTACACAGACGACGAATATGCGGCGAAACGTTACACGTGTGGCACGCGGGTGACGAGGCGGGAGCGGCGGTGGGAACTTCATGCCTTCTCCTTAAGACATCCGAGCAGTTTGTGCGATGGACCCGTGTTGTTAACGCGACCGTTAAAAAAAAAAAGGCGTCGGGGGCTCGGCCTTCTTCACTCTCAGCCTGCCCGAGCGCCGGGGTTTTTAGTGTGCCGCCGACACAAAAAGACATACGCCAACGGAGCTTTTCCACCACATGGCACTTTCATAACTGCTCTACTGGGGTCCCAAAAAAAAGGCCCACCGGGTACTATGAGGTACTAAAAGGTGAAAAAAAAAAAAAAAAACACACTGCAGACTGGTCTGAGAGAATCGCCGTAGCGTCACTAATGCACAGCACGCACCAAACTACCGTCGCGCTGTCATCCATTGTGCATTTCTATGTTGCATTGAAGGTGACGTCACAGCGCCGCAATGGCGGCCAGGTGCACTGGGGGCGGGGCTACCGTCTATGGAAAACAACCCCCAGAAAAGCACCCGATGGCAAAGGCGAGTAGAGTAGAACAGGTGCCATGTTGTGGAAAAGTGCCCCAATTTCGTTTGACAAACTGGATAAAACCTCGTCAACCTTAAGTCATAAAGAGGCAGTGGCCTAAATATTAGGAACACTTCCCAGCCTCGAAAAGGACCTTTAAAATCAATTGCTTCTCCCACAGAGTGAACGCTACAACCCTTATGAGCGGAGGATTTATTGCACGGCTGTTTAATCTAGGTGTGACTCGTGATTTGGCAACTGACTGATACCTGGTAACAGCGATTTGGATCCATGAAGACGCGGATCTATGCGGCCGGCGGGCGCTAGGAGGCGTCCAGAGACTCGACGCACGTGTGGCTTTTCACCAGCAGCTTCTTGTTGAACCCTTTGCCGCAGGTGCCGCACTTGTACAGCTTCTCGCCCGTGTGGATCGTCATGTGCTCGGTGAGGTGAACGTTCTGCTTGAAGCTCTTCCCGCACACCGAGCAGCCGAACGGCTTCTCTCCCGTGTGGATCCTCATGTGCGTCTTCAGGTTGCCCTTGAGGCTGAACGTCTTGCCGCACTCGCTGCAGCCGAACGACTCCTTGGCCTTCGCCTTTTTCCCCGAAGGACTCGGGCGGACCTGCGAGGGCTCGCCGACGCACCTGTGGGTTTTGAGCTGCGTGTACCAGGTGAAGCGCTTGTCGCAGGCGCCGCAGCGGAACCGCTTCTCCTCGGTGTGGACCGACATGTGCAGCGTCATCCGCCGTTTGTGCGCGAACCTTTTGTGGCAGAAGGGGCAGCTGAACGGTTTCTCCCCCGTGTGGATCCTCACGTGGAGCTGCAGGGTCCCCTTCTGGCTGAAGCTCTTGGCGCAGAAGGAGCACTCGAAGGGTTTCTCCCCCGTGTGGATCCTCATGTGCGCCAGGATGTTGCCGCTGCAGCTGAAACGTTTCTGGCAGACCGAGCAGCTGAACGGCTTCTCGCCGGTGTGAGTTCTCATGTGGCTCATCAGGTGGTCCCGGCGGCAAAACGTCCGCCCGCATTCAGGGCAGCGGAACGACTCCTTGCTGGCGTTGCAGGAAAGATCCTCCTCGGACGTGTCGTCGTCTCTCAGGGGGTTCAGCCTTGACTTGGGGTCCAAAGCGCAGCTGCGCTCCATCTCGCCGTTTGAAGGTTCGTCGCCGGCGGCTGATTGCGAGTCTGGATCCGAGTCCCTGGCTGCTTCTGGCGCCGCGCCAGCAGCGCCGGCTCGTCCCCTGCTCGCCCTCTTGCTGGTGTGGATCTTCATGTGTCTGCTGACGTCGCCGCTGTACCGGAAGCTCTTCTTGCACACGGCGCAGGTGAAGGGCTTCTCTCCCGTGTGGAGCCTCATGTGGCTGATGGAGTTCCCCTTCTGGGAAAAGCGTTTGCCGCAGAAGGAGCAGCTGAAGGGCTTCTCTCCCGTGTGGATCCTCATGTGAGCGATGAGATGCGGCTTGCGTCCGAACCTTTGGCCGCACTCGGAGCAGCTGAACGACCTCTCGACGAGGCCGCAGCCTAGATCGCTAGCAGGGGAACGGCTCGCGCCCGACGGAGGCTTCCCGGGCACCTCCCAGTTGTCCTCGCTGACGTCGGTCTCCGAGGAGTCCGACATCTTGTCCTCAGTGTCGGGCTGTGAAAACGTATCTGGGTCCACGTTGCCGGCTGGTTCTGATCCCCCGCCAGCTTCTGTTTTCAAGTGTTGGTTTAAGCTGCTGGTTAGAAGCTCTGCGTTCTCCTCACTCCGGCTCTCGGGAAGCTGCAAGAGCCGAGGTTTCTCCTCGTCATCCTCAATCTTCACGGCCACAGCAGCGAACGGGGTGATGCCAGGCTCCTCCAGCCCTTGAAGCTGCGCTCCCCCCTGGTTGGTCCACAGTTCTTCCTGCTCCTCTTTAATGCGCGGGGTCTGTGGCCTCCCCTGATCCACACAGGAACTCCACTCATGCTGCTCTTCTTCGCCGACAATCACTTTTCGGACATCTAAAGGCAAAGCTGAAACACACACACACACAAACACCTCTTAATTGACTCAACCTTTCGGTGCTTTTCCACTACATGACACCGGCTCTACTCTACTTTTATGGTTTTCCATTAGGAAAAAAGTACCTGGTACCATTTTTTAGTATCTGCTCTCCTGGGGTTCCAAAAAAAAGGAGGCCTACCAGACAGTCTGAGGTACTAAAAGGTGACATGAAAACGCAGCAGACCGCCGATTGGTCAGAGGGCTTCATCGATGCGCGGCACGTACAGAATACCCTGAACAGTGCGAACCCGTGTCCGCCATTTTGAAACAACCAAACTGCCGTAACTGCAGTTTTAATTTTGCTACTTTCGAAAATGCTGAACGCCCATCGTTCCTCTCTTCTTCCTCCTCCCATTCTTGCTCTGTGCGGCGCTCTGTGCATATTTCTATGTCACGTCAAAGCTGAAGCCTCAGCAGTTTTGCGCGGCGTCGCCATGACCGACGAGCTGAATGTTGTCAAGTTCAGTGTGTCAAAGTTGATCAAATAAACTGCAAGAGATCTATAGAAATGAATTTGTGGTGCTGATGAGTTATTGGGCACTGGCGTATCTTTTTACCTCCATAAAATTGCATTCCGTCCTTTCCGGGAGCAGGGGAGCGTTGTATTATACAGCCTCTCCAACGAAAATGACCCAGAATCAGCTTTATTGGCCATGTTTATGCACACAAGCAGTGAATCTGGCTGCGGCTTTAAACTTCACTCACACTGCACAAGGATTTAACATTAAATACTGAAGAAATAATTGATTAAACTAACTAAAACTAGGACTAATAAGCGGTGGAGTTTTTAACCCCGCAGAGAAACCAGTGCATCTCCCATCAAACAGGTGGTTCAGCCTTGAATTCAATGCATCATTAACGAACACTGACACTACACTCAGTTTTCTGGGGAAAAAAGCAAAACAAACAACAAAATATATTTCTTTAAGACACTTACAATAATGCAGCGGCCCCGCG
>CAAKHG010045200.1:0-14018 GCA_901007715.1 Dactylopterus volitans
TGTGTGTGTGTGTGTGTGTGACAGCGCAATGCATGAGGTCTGGGTGAGAAAGAGGGGTTAGTTTTGACTTCCTGTGGCAGAAGAGTCCCGACTGGATTATGGCGGCTTTGCAGCGAGCGGGCGGTTTTTGTTCTTCTGGGCCTGCTGGGAGTTCCTGAGAGTGTTTGGTGATTGACACGGGAGACCCCGCCCACTCTGGTCCGCTAATGAGAGAAGCCCAGAGGACACGGGGATTCAGCAGACATTACTCTCTGACCTTTGTGAGGTTTGCTGGGGACGCGGCGGCGGCGAGGCGTTCATGTAGCCGCGGCGTCGTGTGCGCGTCAGGGGGCCCCCGCAGGGGCTCCACTGGGAGACGAGGAGTAACACTATGGAGCCTTGTTATGTGCGCAACATCAAAACGAATCAGGCTCCGGCCGCCACCCCTCGTCTCGGGCCCCCACCGCGGGCGGCGGGGTGAAGCGTGTGGAGGTAATGAGACCATGGTTGCTCCTCGTCCCCCCCGCCGCCACCTCCACTGCGAGACACTAACAACTGCGGGTGCCCCAGGGATGTCCATGCGAGAGGCAGCGAGAAAAAGAAAGAGTGAAATGGGGGGGAAAGGGATAAAAAAAAAAAAGGGGAGTGTGAGAGAGAGGAAGAGAGAGCAGGCAGTCTACCTAACCAGCTGAAGTGGAAGTTATCCTTATGAAGTGTGCTAGTGTGTGTGTGTGTGCGTGTGTGTGTGTGTGAGTCATGCACTGCCAGGGGTTTTCAGAGGTCTTGATGGAGCTGTGCCAAGTTGTGTGGAAGTTCCTCTCATTGCCAACAGGCGCTGGGCGGCCGAGCCTCCCCATAGGCCGGCGTTTCCGTTAATTATCATTGGATGGGCGCGTTTAGTCATTCTGGATTTTGGTTAGAATAAAAGAAGAAGAAGAAAGATTTCTTATCACGTCGTCTTCGTTGCTTGACATTTTTTTGGGGAAATGCGCATGAGCTTCTTCTTTTCTTTTTTTTTTTTTTTTCCAGGACGAGAATATCACTATAAAAACTAGCCAACAAATGCAACCGGCAGCTCATTGGCCGCCTAGCTAACTTCCTGTAGGCCTGCGACCGAGCAGGCTAACATGGCTGGGATTCGCATCCCCGCTAACAGCTCATTCATATTTTTGCGACCGGAGGTTAAAAGATGGGTGGTGAAACGGCGGATCAGCTCATTTCAACGAGGAGTTAGTGGGAGTGAGTTATATCGCCCCCATCGCGTCCCGGATGAGCCGGCCAGGAACATCTGGAATGAGCTGTAGGTGATGGAAACCGTGGTTTGTGTGATGTGGACGATCTCTTGGAAGAATTTCCGAAAACCATCTCGACTAGGGGAAACGTTGTCGACTGACTATTGTTTCAGTTTGATCTTCGTTTAGTTTTTAAAAAAAATTGTGGCACATCCAGATGTCAATTGGGCCATAATGATAAGCCGATAAGACAGTATAGTTTTGTGCATCATCGGCATAGTTGTGGTATAAAATATTGTTGTTTTGCATAATTTGAGTGGTAGAATATATAGATTGAATATAAGAGGCCCGAGGATTGAGCCCTGGTGCTCAGACGTGCAGTTACCAGTTGACCCACCGTGCCCTCTGTTATGTTAGTATGGTTCAAAACCAGTTAGCAATAGCATTTCATCACATCCCGGATGAGTCACCAGAACATGTGGAAGAACTTGAGATGATTGGAAGAGGTGGTTTGCATGATGTGGATGAGCTCTTGGCAGAATTTCCGTAACCATCTGAAGAGCGAGCATTGGTGCTGCGATGTTTACAGGACAGCATCTGGAGGGCTGTTTGGCAGGAAGATGATTGGTCATATGAATGTGAAGCAGAAAAAAAAAAAAGTTTCTGATGTGCTCTTTTGTCCTCAGAGACGGAGATTCACGTCTGTCTGTTGCCAAGAATGATTATTTATCATTATTTAAAACGTTGTGGCGCATCCGGGTGTTGATGCGTTCAATGCACTTGACTGCGTGATAATTAGCCGATAAGACAGTATAGATTTGCGTACCATCATTGTAGTTATGATTTTTTTTAAAAATTGTTGTTTTGCATCGTTTGAGGAAGCGCCGGCATGTACAGATTAAATAGAAGAGGCCCGAGGATTGATCCCTGGGGGACGCCACGTGACAGTTTTAGCCACTCAGATATGCAGATATCGACAGATGCAGTGCAGTGATGCTACTATGATTCAAACCAGTTGAGAACTATCATTTCATCGCATCACGGATGAGTTAGCATGAACATCTGGAACAACTGGAGGTGATTGAAAGAGGTGGTTTGGCTTGATGTGGCAGAATTTCCGAAACAATCTGAAGTACAAGTTTTGGCAGTGTGAAGTTCAAAGGATGGCATCGGGATTGGCTGATTGGCTGGCTGACCGAAAGACGATTGGTCATGTTCATATATTGTAGAAATATCTTAACACAACTCCTGTACAGCTAACAAGCTAGCAAAACATGAAAAATGAAGCAGATAGCTGAACGTGCAAACAGTGACACGGGAGATGTCACCACAGCCAGCTTGGCAAGTTTACTTCTGGCAACCTCATGGTGATGACAAGACTCCCTCTCCAGAAATAGTCCAGCGCACAATGCGGCTCTCAGTGGATGCTGTCAGCTGAAGTCTGTCAAACATTGATTTCAATGAGGCCCAAAAATTCAATAGATGTAACGCAATTTCAAGCAATTTCATGCTGGATTCCGAGGCGTCTCGCAACAAGCCCGTCATTTATCCAACAGCTGGATGAGGAGACCAGAGAGAAAAAGGCTGGAGGTCCAGATCCAACAGATCCAGGAAGAACAGTCCACACACAAGTCTGGCCGCCAGCAGGCAAGTTCTGATCCCCGCAACCGAGCTCTGGAGGTCCTGGAGACGAGCGCAAACGCGGCAGGCTGTGTAACTATGGAAATAAAGGAAAGTCTCATGATAAAGGTCCACTAATCAACAGCTTTACTGAGCTTGCTTGTTGGACCAATAAGGAGAGAGTAAATTCAAATAAACTGGGTCAAATTTATAATAACAAAAGCAAGTCTGCAATTGTAGAAAATGACGAGAGAAACAAGCTGCTCCAATACAGTGAAACAATACTGCAGTGGTACCGTAATAAGCATGACGTACAATGACAATTGAATTTATGTGAAGATGTTAGTTAAGATAAATATTATTCCAATATAATTAAAAAACATTTGACAGGAAATGCCAGCGGGGAACATTTTTAGATTTTTCTGAAGCCCCAAAAAGAACATGCACATTAATGTTTGCAATCAGTCCCGGATTATGATGGTCAAATATGGACATCAGTCTTTGTTCATCTTTTTTCCTTCTTCTTCTTCTTCCTCTTCTTCTTTTTTTTTTTTGCCCCAGCTGGCTACTGTACGTACGAGTCACCCAGTGCACAAATCACTGGCAGTCACCATCTTTAGCTGTCTGATGACATGAGTCACGGCGACGGGCCCGCTGCCATCCCACATGATGCCAATGCAGCAGCCGCATAATTAAAACGCTTGTGCACCCAAAGCGGGAGAAAAACACGCTTATTTTCTCATTCAGGCTTCCAGCGCGGCTCTGAAATATCCCGAGTATGCGCGGAGTAACGTCCATAATGTCGATTTCAGGGAAATAACGGCCCTTGTGAATCTGTGTCAGCAGATTTTTTTTTTTAAATAAGGTCGTTATTGTAGAACCCCGGTTTGTGAAGGTCATAAGATTGAAACTTTTCTTTTTTTTAAACTGTTCATCATTACCTGGGCTTGTTGTGCGGATTGTGCTTTGTTTGTGTCGCAATCGGGTGAGGAAGTGTCCGAGGAGGCAGCGATGACGCGGATTGGCATCTTTTATTAAAAAAAAACAAACATGTGGTCCGTCATGAGATCCGCCTCGGCTCATCTGACGAGTCACCGGGCAGAAACAAGGCCGGTACTATTAAGGATGGGAAATGGGCTCAGGCGGTGTCACAGGTCGTGTTGCGATGACGGCAGCTAACGTGGGGCACCGCCGGTACGGAGGCGCACGCCTGCGCCGAATACCAGATCTATTACTCTCTTGTATTTTGGAGAAGAAGAAAAATCACTTGAGAAATTGAGACCTCTCAGACGTCTCTTCTGGTGAAATATGGTTATAAATATTACCACTGCGCGTCATATAGTCCTGCAATTATTTCCCGAATTTTCCGGCCCCTCCTCTCGGAGACTGCCGCGTTTCCGTGCTCGGTGATTGTGCAGCAAACTTTTCAAATGTGAGTTTTTTTTTAAGTTGGACTCGAGTTCGGCGTCTGAAGTTGAGGGGCGGAAAAACAAGCCGCATTCTTCAAGAGAGTCATTATGGGTCCATTGTTCGGTTTGTTTCGGAACAATGTGCGAGCGAGACTGCGCGTCGCCAGAAAACCAGCCCGCAGTCGCCCAATCTCAGCGTCCAAATGCGTGTGGCTCTGCTATTCTTTTTTAATTTGTCATAAAACAGTTAAAGCGACACGCTAGCATGCCGCGACCAACACTCCCAGCCAATAGGGGGCAGCATGCTAAAAAGAAGTGCAGCAAGGGAAGCACAACGCGGTAGGGGTAGAGATAGGGTAGAAGCAGTAGTAGTGGTACTAGTAGCAGTAGCAGTAGTAGTAGTAGTAATGGTAGTCGTAGTCTTAGCGGTGGTAGTGGTAGAAGTATGGTAGAAGCAGTAGTAGCAGAAGTAGTAGCAGTAGTAGTAGTGGTGGTGGTGGTAGTGATATTAGTGGTATTGGCAGTGTTAGTAGTGGTAGTAGTTGTAGTGGTAGTAGTGGTGGTAGAACTGGTTATGGTAGAAGCAGTAGCAATAGCAGTTGCAGTAGCAGTAGTATTAGTAGTTGTAGGGGTGATAGTGGTAGAAGTAGTAATGGTTGAAGCAGTAGTAGTAGCAGTAGCAGTACTAGTAGTAGTAATGGCAGTAGTAGTATTAGTAGTAATAGTAGTAGTATCAGTAGTATTAACAGTGTTAGTAACGGTAGTTGTAGTACTAGTAGTAAAGGTACTGGTAGTATTAGTAGTAGTAGTGGTGGTAGTTTTAGTAGTAGAAATGGTAGAAGCAGTAGTGGTAGTAGTGGTAGTGTTAGCAATAGTTGTAGTAGTGGTAGTAGTAATGGTAGTCATAGCACTAGTAGCAACAGTAGCAGTAGTAGTAATGGTAGTCGTAATGGTAATTGTAGTACTAGTAAAGGTAGTGGTAGTAGTGGTAGCTGTCGTTGTAGAAATGGTAGTTGTAATGGTGGCAGTATTAGTAATGGTAGTGGTAGTAGTAGTGGTGGTAGTATTAGCAATAGTTGTAGTAGTGGTAGTAGCAATGGTAGTCATAGCACTAGTAGTAACAGTAGCAGTAGTAGTAATGGTAGTCGTAATGGTCGTTGTAGTACTAGCAGTAAAGGTAGTGGTAGTAGTGGTAGCTGTCGGTAGTTGTGCTAGAAATGGTAGTTGTAATGGTGGCAGTATTAGTAATGGTAGTGGTAGTAGTAGTGGTGGTAGTACTCGCAGTGGTAGTAGTAGCAGTAGGATGACGGGACAGGCCGCTGCTCACTGTTGCCATAGTGACTCTCCATCACCTCTTGAGGAACCATCTAAAGTGCTACAACAGCAACAACAGCAACAACAACTGCAGTACTCCCAGCTGCAGTTTTGCGGGCCTGCCCGGGCTAACGGGCCCCTCTGACTCCGGGCCCCTCGCGCTGATCCTGGTCCGCGTTGGCGGCGCTCACTTTCAGCACAAATTAAAGGGGGGGAACAGGCGGACGTGTCGTCGGCAGCATGTGGCGCGGCAGCTCAAGCTGTTAGCAGCCGAGCAGCCGTCTCCCGGGGTCTCGGGGGTGTGTGTGCGCGCGCGCACGCGCGTGTGTGTGTGTGTGTGTGTGTGTGTGTGTGTGGGGGGGGCGGGGGGGCGGGAGGGGTTCTGTCTGTCCTTACCTATCCGGCTCCGTCTCCGCTCTCTTTGGGGACGTCTCCCGTTAGCGCGGCGTTTGCTGCGCGCGAGCGCCGCGTCTGCCTCCCCATCTGTGCCCGGCTTCACTGCGAGCGAGCGGCGCCGCAGTCAATGTCACACGAGGAGTTGCTGAATTATTAAGAGTTCCAGATTTGCTGCGCACGGCACATCTTTCATCCATCTGCTGGAGAAGCGCTCATATATGGCAAAGTGTACCTGCTGCAGTCGCTGGCAATCTGCCGCGGATCAAAATTTGATGGTTCACGCGTTTGTTGTCGCCGCGCAGAAGTTTGCCTGCCTCCATCCAGACTCTGTGGCTTCACTCTTATCTTCACACGGAGCTAAACCGCCGCCGCCGCCGCCACCGCCGCCGCCGCCACCGCCGCCGCCGCCTCTCCGAGCAAAATCCTCTTTAACTCTGAATATTTTAAAGTAAGTGACGTTATCCCACCTTGGCCGGGCGGCTTATTAACAATTTGTTTCCTCAACAAGGAGAAAGAGATAATAAGCGCGTCAGAGGAAGGTGTAAAAATAGCACCCTCCTAATCAGCCGGGCCCATTTCCTCAAGGTGACATGGCAAGGAAGGTTGGAGCCGCGACGTCCTCGGCTGGAACGTCGCGTCACCTCGGCGCTCGTCATCGCGGCGTTAATCAACAGGTTTTTTTTTTTTATTTTTATGAAGTGCTCGACCTTTGTGGCGCGGCGGCGTCCCGAGGCCCGACCTCGTGTCCGCGCCACGCAGCCGCTTTACTTCGGCCGCGAAAGCAAAGATGATCTGCTCGGACTGAGGATGGCTGACCGACTGCGCCGCAGCAGAGGCTCACGCCCGTTTGGCGAGGATCACCCCCGCCCCGACATGCATGCGGAACTCTTTTCCACAAGTTCGGCGAGCAAAGCCTGAGCGTGACGTTAGCTCGTTCGCACGCAGTCACTCGCACTCGGGGTGAGATTAGAACTGAGAAATGACACCGCCGCCGCCGCCGCCGCCGCCACCGCCGCCCATTCAGGCTGACATTATCATACAGGAACACACTGTTCAAAAACAGGCCGAGTTAGCGGCTAACCGTGATGATAGCAGACGGTTTTTTAGCAGTAGCAGCCAAGCAAACAGGCACGCGTCCCCCTGAATGTTCGCCTTTCTGATTCAACGTGGCCGCAGCCTCTGCCGCAGTCCATCAGCCGCGTCACGGGTGTTTTTGGAGTTTGTATCTCATTCAGGCTTCAAACCACAGTGACTTCTGTCACGTACGTGGCTCCTATTAATGGACAGAAAGATTTGAGTGCGTATGGCTGAAGGCTTTAATGGAAACATGGATTTAGAACCGAGTAAATCATAACAGACCAAAAAATGCCAGAAGTGGACTGGAGGGCTGCTTCCACATGAGCGTTGGCACATATCCCACACGGCAGAACACACATTAGAACACAACAGAACACAGCAGAACACACAGCCATTGCATGAGTTCATGGTTTTGGATCGCCGCCACAAAAGCTTCGCGGCGCAGGCGTTAGCGCTGTCCGCCATGACGGTTTGACGCCTCCGAGAACCCGTTTCTGCTAGAGATTCGGCCTTTTTTCAATAAACACTTGGACCCTGATCCTTCCCTGTTTGCGCTGTCTGGCTCCTCCGTCCTGTACCGGGTGGTCCCGCTCTCCTCCGACACCTTATCACATCAAATCCCGTAACGTCTCCGGCGCCGCTCGCCCCGACGCTCGCCGACAGCGCTGTAATTCCACTTAACCAAAGAAACGACTGGACCAATAACATTCTGTGGTGCGCTGCACGGCGGCGGCGCGCTGCAGTCGGAGGCTCTCCGCCGAGCACCTCGCTGCCGAGCACCTCGCTGCCTTGGCAGACTTTGTACTTGACATTTCCATGATTCATGCCTGGTGTGATGGCTGGCCTGGAGGCGCGCAGAACCTTTACCGAGACAGAACCGGGCTGCGCTTGTGTGCACGTCGGTGGTCAAAGCGTCGCCGGGAACGGAGCGGCCGCCTCTGCGGCTGCAACCCCGGCGCTTGATCCTTATCAGCCTCCGGAGCCTCGTTTATTGGAGGGGGGCCGGGTCTAATCCACAAACAGGATGAATGAGAACTGGATGCAGTTGTTTGCGCGGCGCGCCGCTCTCGGATCAGCGCCGCCGCCATCGTTGAGCGCGGAGCTCATGGTGAACTTTTTTTTTTTCATTTTTTCCCCCCTTACATGACACAAGTTGCGTTCGGAGCTCGCTTACTTCTGAGAACCCGGCGCGCTCTCTTCATGTTTCAAGAGGAATCATGGAGTCGGCTCGGCGCGCGTGTGTTTGCGGCGCTTTGGGGAAATGATGGTGAGCCATGAATAACAAATAGATGTGAGCGCAGTGCAGCTGAGAAGCCCCGGCTTTGTTGCCGTTATTAAACCGGTGGTAGCTGGAGGAATGGATCTAAAGTGCACTGTTGATCTTTCGGCGAAAAGATATCAAAGCCCGGACAGCAAATGAGTGGTAAGTAGTCGGGGACGGGGTGGAGAGATGAGGGTGGGGGGGGGTCCCTGGAGCCAACCAGGGTGGAGATGAAGGGACGCTGAGGAGATGAAAGAAGGCCATGAGAGAGCGAGGCAGCCAGAAAACAGGGGAGGAGAGAGAGAGAGCGGCGGCGTGCCTTTGTGGGCTTCTGTGTACCAGTGTCTGCTGGAAGAATCACTTCAAAAGACCCAGCATAGCAAAAGCTGCTTTGCTTTTTCGCCCCCCCACCCGCCACCCACCCCTACACACACCCCCTCCTCTTTTTTCTTGAGTCCCCCCCCCCCTCCACCCTCCGCCCTCCCCACTATCCAACCCTCTCTGATTATTCATCTGTCTCTCCTCAAAGCCAGTCAGGCCCTGTCGGGCACCGCTGACATGAATATTTCTGCTGCATCAGAGACGCTCGCTGTCGGTGCCTCAGCCGTAATTGAGCTCGCGATCCCCGGAGCTTCCCCGCAAACTTTATTGACTGCAATATCGGCCGCGCTCTGGACGAGCAATACTGCCGCCCGATGCGCCGCCGAGCCGCTCCGCTGTAAAAAAAAAAGGAAAAAAAAGGGCCCCATTCCGCCGGCGTCTCCGCGTGTTTGCGTGGCTTTCCGCCGGATATAAAGGTAGAACATGAGCGTCGTTCCGCCGGCGCTCGCAGCCATCAGTCAATCAAGTGTGCGTTTCTGCCAAGCTGAACCTGATAGGAGGCCTCCTGCTGCCGCGGCTCATCTTCTTCAAGGTTGGACGTGGATGTTTATGCGGGGACACCTTTAGTTACACTGTTCCAGCAAGATATAACTAATCAAAGCTCTCCTGCTGCTGTAGCACCATCAGCTTCAAGGTTCAGAGATGCTCTCCTGCCTCCTCGGCTGTAACGATGGTTCATTGAGTAACTGTCGTCTTTCTATCAGCTGGAACCAGTCTGGCCGTTCTCCTCTGACCTCTGACCTCTGGCATTAACAAGGCATCTTCTCCCAGAGAACTGAGCATCACTGGGTGTCTCCTCTTTGTGGGACCATCCTCTGTAAACCCCTAGAGATGGTTGTGTGTGAGAACCCCAGTAGATCAGCAGCTGCTGGGACACTCAGACCAGCAACCAGGACACCTTCAGAGACACTTAAACTACCTTTCTTCTCCATCCTGATGCTGGTTTAGAACCTCAGCAGATCCTCTGGACCACACCTGTAGTCGCTGCCACGTGATTTGCCGATGAGGTGCAGGTGCAGCCAGCGAGGTGACACGTGAACGCGACTGCGGAACCGTCGACGGCTCCACCGGAATAGCGGGACAACAAGGTTCCGGAGTCTTGGTGGTGCGAACCGAGGCTGCCTGACAGGACTGCTTGCGAGTGTGTCAGCTTGGGCTCGCGCGACTGATTCACTCGCTCCCGTCATGGAGACGCTTTCAGATGCCACAACGCCCATCATGTTGCTCTGTGAAGAAGAAGAAGCTTCCCTGGGGTTACAGATGGCTACGCGCCTCCTCAGATTGTGTTTCGGGGGAGGAGGAGCGGGAGTGTGTTGTCAGCGTGGAACCCATAGAAGAAGAGGGGGAGGAGGAGGAGTTCTTGCGGGGTTTACTTCTTCAGGAATTTGAGGGAAATCAAAGCTTTGTTTGTGCGTAGGTGAGCGGGTACAACTGCTGCTGTCTGCTGTCACATGAGCAGAAGCTGTCGGGTCTCCGATGGCGCCGGTGGATGTCTAATTCTGACAGACTCTGGTTCTCCTTTCGCGACAAGAGGAATTTCTCGTCTACTCGTCTCAAAGCTTATATATCTCCTCACCCCGGAGGCAGAAGAGTTCCCACACCGGGAAGCAAAAAAAAAAAAAAAAGTCCCACCATAAGTGGGTTTTTGAAAAGATGTCGTAGCAAATCGAGTTTCCAGAAATCTTGGTTGTAAATGTTCGGACGTTCGGAGACTCGGCGGCGTTCCTCCTGATTTTTCCTACAGTTGCATCCGAAGCTGAGATGCAACCCCGGCCCCCCAAACCCGAAGAGTTTGGTCATCCGTGCAGTTTTAGGGCACCGACAGGACTCTGGCCCATGGATCCACCTCAGGATCGCGGTCGTCAAGGCGAGACGCCGGCCGCAGCTCCGGATGGTCGGGGTGAATCCGTGGGGACGGGGCTCGTCCGCGAAGGGTCCGCCGGAGCGCCGGAGCGCCAGCGCGCGCGGTTGTTAACATTTACAGGGGGTGAAACGGTTACGAGCGCATAAAATTTGATGGCCCCCTTCAGACAACTCAGCAGCTCGTGTAAAGTTTGCGCTCGGCGGGATCCGTGGCTCCCTTTCGCTATCGTACGCCGCGTCTCAACATCCGTCTGGTACTCCTCTCTGGTGGCCTGTAGATCTGAGTCGGTGTTGAAGTAATAGCGGCCGCTCTCAGAAATACTGTCTTTTGATGCCGCGCGCTTTAGATCCACACTATATTTATTGCGGCGCGGATGCCGGAAAAGATACATCCTGGGATTAAGGGGACGTGTCGCGGAAACCTGTTTTTAGATTAATGTCGGCCTCACTCAAAAACTTAATATCGCCGCGTGAAATAGCCATAATTCCCTCTTATTGTCTATAAAGAGATGTCTGTTGTGTTTTTTTTACGGCACGCCGGAGCCGCCGCGCATCATCGCAGGATTGACGAACGGGGCCCCGGGGGCCTTTTGTAAAACACCCGACCACGTCGTCAGCCTGCCCCGGATCCGCGCCGCGCGCATGTTTGGGGAGGCCGGACTGTAATTAGGAGTCAACGCGACAGACAGTTAATGTGCGAGAGCTAATCGCTGCCTGGCCATTAACCGCGCGGCGCTGGCGGCGCTGGCGGCGCTGGCGCTGGCGGCGCTGGCGCTGGCGGCGCTGGCGGCGGCGGCGGGCTCGTACCAGGGGTTAACTAAACTGAGCCGTGACACATGGCTGGGCTTTATGGGGTCCGGGGCAGGCGGAGGAGGCCCAAGGAGTGACGCTAAAGAGCCCATAATAATGACGGCAATTAGCGCGACGCGCTGCAAACAAATGGGAGCGCGGCGAAAACCTCATCATCCCCTGATCAGATCGGGCCCTAATGAGATAAAGATGCCAATTAATCCTGAGTTAATTGCGGCCGGCGCGCCGTCGGGGAGAAAAAAAAAAACACAAGCAGGAAAGATGCGCATGCAAATGTGAGAGGGGGGCCCCCGCCGAGCCGGCCCGGGATGCCGGCCGCCGCGCGCCGAGAGCGCATCTGCATAATGATGATGGTGATGATGGCCGCGCGGATAACGACGAGGAGAAGGATGGAGAAGGATGGAGATGATGGTGATGGCGCATCCATATCTGGGCTGCGCGTGCCGCCCGGGTCTGAGTGATGCCCCCCCCCCCGGCTGATCGCGCCCAAAGTCAGGCTGACATTTGCGTGGCGGCGACGTCTGGTGACTGATGCCGCCCGCTAATGCCTCGGAATGCCGGGGGCAGGTAACCCCTCTAAACGCCATCCCGCGGGCGGCGGGACCGGGAGTGCTGCGATGACGCCGCGCAGTTGGTGACCTCATTATCACTATTAACCGCGGTCGGGGGGGGGGGCGGGATTTATAACGCGCGTGTCCGTGGCGACAAATTCCATAAATCGTTGCGTTAACTCCTACTCGGGAGTCCTTTGCTGGAACGTTCTCCTCTCCTCTCCTCCGTGTCCCCCCCGCCCCCCTTTTTTCCCGCCCCCACACTTCCCAATCCATTTTCTTTCATGCTCTCTAATTGCCGTCCTCATAGTTTTGCTCTTTTTCTTGCCTGTGTTGACACGCCGTAATAGTCAGTCCATCCAAAGTGGCTGCTTCCCCACCCCCCCCTTTGCTTCCGCCATTATACCGGGCCATTTTCATTTCATCTGCAGAGGTCCCAGCTCCTCACCGCGGTGACAGCACCCCCCCCCCTTAAATCATCCTCATGTGTAATTGCTCCCTACTTACCCAAATGGCTGTGGCCTTCTCTATTTGCCTAAGAGCATTTACTGAGGAATTCACGCTCTTAGTTCAAACCTCCTTGACTGGTCTTTTATGCTGAACTCGGTGTCACTTGCCTCATTACGACCATCCATTGCCGTGTCAGCCTTAATGTGTTGTTTTGCATATTGGGACCCGCTGAAGGTAAAAGCATGGCGCCGCTCCGTTGTACCTTTGAGGGATCACACAGTTCTTTATGGGTTAAGAGTAGAGCCGCCGGGTTCCTGAATCACCCGGGTTGATGATTCGAATCTTCCTGCTGAATCAGGAATCACGAGTCCGAGGTCTCCATGAACCCGGATCCATAGAGTCCACAAGGCCAGTTAGCGACTCACCAGAACCACGGCGGACTCGGATGATCCGGTTCACTGGTTCACTCCAGCCAGTGAATCTGAGTAATAAGTTAATATTGTAATAAACAAGCGGTTAAACACGCTGGTGACTGTTACGTGGATGATGTATTTTTCGTACATGCTGTGATGATGATCATTATTATTATTTGCATGCGTTTTTGTATTTATGTATATAGTTGTGTACTTTTTACACATTTTGCATCTTTGTTCAGTTTGGCCGTTTTTTCTTATATAGCTACTTAAAATTTCTAATTCTTAGCCTGTTTCTAATTTGGACGATTTGCATCTTTGTTTCATTTCTTGCTATTTTTATATTTGTATTTCACTCTTATAAACTTCTATAACTTTTGCATATTTTTCTTTTTTTTGGTTCTGTTTGGTTGCTGTTCTGCGTTCAACATCGTTCATTTTGGTTAACTTGTAATCGATTAGCATGCTTTACCTTTTTTGTTCCATTTGTTGCTATTTTGTGACACTTTATTTATTCATTTATTCATTTCCACGTAACACCGACCGAGGTGATCCAGATTCCTTAAACCGAAGCTGGTTTACCACCACGAGCTAAGAGGGACTCTAAAGTCAGACGATCGTGCATAAACGTTGATATCGGAGTCCCTTTGCGTGAAATATTCCGCTAACCTTGGTCTTTAAACCTCGGGACTTGTCGTCGATGTGCACAAGAGCACCAGATGACGAGGATTCGCCGGGGTCGAAGCTTCGGTTTGGGGGGTTCCTTAAATGGTACGTGAACCAAGCCTGAGACGGGTGGTTCAGCCAATCACCTGCTGTAGCCACAGTTGACATTCCCGGCGGTCCTGGGAAAAGCTACGCGTTGGTTGCCTGTTAAATTTGCAGAGGCACTCTGCAAATGCCTCTGTGACCCTTTGCCGGCTCTCCTTGACGGAGGTCGCATGGTGGTCCCCCGGGGACGCGTGGCCTGAGGCCCTGCCTGCTCTGTGGGTGCCGCAGGGGGGGCTTCTGGCAACTGGGGGGGCTGCTTGCGCGCGACTGCGACGCCTCGCTTCAACTCCAAATCCTACCGTTGACATTCACAGCTGGCACGCGCTCACTTGTCCGCTCACAGACACACACACACACACACACACACACACACACACACACACCTCTCTCCATGTCTCTCTCAACCCTTCTCCCACACTGTGCTGTTAATTCTTCCCTGGTGTAGAGGAAACTTAATGATTGCAATAAACCCTGCTGAGGTGGAGGCAAGT
>CAAKHG010045201.1:0-12887 GCA_901007715.1 Dactylopterus volitans
TACCCTGACCCCACCCCACAACAGCCAAGCAAAGAACACATCAGCAGCACCATCGCTGCCACGTTTAACAGACAAACCTGCAAGACAGGCCGGGGAAGAGTGACATCCCATTTCCTTTTGCATTACTTCTTAATTAAACCAATGAATACGTAAGTAAGCCATGCCTAAAGAATAAATGCTTTTAATTAATAGTGGCTCCGGGCAGTGTCGTTGCAAAGTGAGCGGATGTTGACTGTGTGCGTGTGTGTGTCCCATTTTTTTTTTTTTCCTTTTACCTCAGCAATGGTGATGCAATCGGGATAAAGGGTGTGAAGGATGTGATTGGCGAGCATCAGGTACACCAAGGAGTCCTCGTCCACCTGGAGGCCAAAGTATTCGCTGTAGTCGCCTGAGAAGCCCGTGCCTGGGGGATGAAGCGCCCACGCGGTCAGCACGCGCCATCTTTTCACTCCTCGCCTCTAAGTGCTGCCTACGCCCACAATCTCCAACTCACTGTACTCGCCGCACAGCCAATCTACATAAATAAAGAGCGCATGATTGCAACGCTCGCCGACGTCGCGCAATTATCTTATTTGCGGCGTTGCAATTATTGAATTAACACCGCACCGTGATTTCGTCCTAAAGCGAGCGCTCAGCTGAAATTTCGAACCCCTTTCAAATTGGTTTCGCTCGGCCACTCGAGAGGCGGCGGAGGAGGCACCCGGCAGCAAAGTCTCAAATCTGTGACTTTCATAACGTCGGACACTTATATATGGAGATGTATGAGCCAGTGAGATCGGGGCGTCGCTGGAAAGGAGAGCGCGGCTCTCGCTGAGACTCCGCCGAATCAATAAAGGTTAAAAACAACTGTCATCCCGTCTTTACGAAGTACAAGTGATGCCATTTGTAAAGCAGCAGACTGCAAAGCCTCGTTAATCTTGTCTCCATGGCATGATATTGCGCACATATACGACTGCTACAAAAATTGGCAGTTGTATTATTCTTAATTTTTTTCCCTCTCTGTGACCTAGGCTTGTTTTTCAGCTGTCACTTCAATTTCTCTTTATTTATTTTTTTTGGAGAGTTCAGTTGTGCAAAAAAAAACCAAAAAAAAACTTTTTAATATGGATTCTGTTTTCACGTTCTCACACTCACAAAGCAAAAAAAAAATGGAACCCCAAATCAGTATAAATTAAAAGATTTTTTTCTTCTCTTTATTACATTAATAGAATAATTACATTAAAGTCATGACTGAGGCTTTTTAAAAGGACACAGGTTCATTCATGAGGCCGCAGTTGCACGATTGTACACCATGAAAGCCAGTTAGCATGCAACCCTCCTGCATAGATTAGCCACCTCACCTCATGATGGTCGGGAGCCGTGAGGCCTCGATCTTTGGAGCAAATTCTAATTCACGCTCCACGGTGGGGTTTGCACACATTATTCCATCCCGAAATGTCAGATGCACGTATTCTTACCAATCCCATGGTGATGGTACAGCATCGAGGTAACTCCATCAAATCTGAAGCCATCAAATTTATACTCCTCCATCCACCAGCGCAGGTTTGACAGGAGGAACCGCAGCACTTCCCAGCTTGGAAAAACACACACAGGCGCACACACTCACTCTCAAGGTCACATAAACAAGAAGCTGTGAATTATTCACACATCTCATCATGCACTTTAGGCACCAGAGATTAATTTTCGTCACTACGGGACATTCACATATTGATAAGCAAGGCTTCATTATGTTGGAGATGCAGTGTCAGTGACAGGAGATGGTGTTTTCATTAACTACAGTGTAGAGGGGACGCCGTCTTTCAGTTGTCAGGATGAGAAATAAGCCGCTTACACAACAACACAGGGAGGCTTTCTGATTTCCATCAGACCACTTGCATGGCCACTGGGCAAGTCTTTAATATAGCCGGACCCATCCGGGTGCATTTGAACCGATAGGATTTCATGCTACACTTGGGTAAACAAACACTATGCAGGGGAATTAAGTTCCCACCTCTGAGGACGAGATAATTCATACACCTCTACTTGTTCGGCTCTCCACCTTCCATGTGTGAGCAGTTTTTCCCTCCGTCCTACAAGAGGGATGGCGGCGGCTGCGGTGGGGGCAAAAAATGCCAACTTAATATGAAGGTGCAACTTTGGGCGTTTAGTTTGCAGCCCGTTTGGCGCCACAAGAGTAGCGCAAATAGTCCCCCTGCGTGTTGTCTGGACTGCGTTGGCGGCGGTCGGTTCCACAAGCGGCCCCGGTCCCTGCTGCTGCCCGAGCGCCGGGGGGACTCGTCTGGATCCGAGCAGCCGCACAAGGCGGACTACAGCGCGCGCCTCGCTTCTCCCCATTCAGCGGGGCGTTGCCATGGAAACATTGGTTAAAAACTCAATATTTGGTTGTCTGTGTGCAGGCGCGCATAATGAGCACCAACCGAAAGGCTGTACACCTGGATAGCGGCAAAGCGCCGGAGTAGGTGACACACTCGTGACCCTGATTTAATGTGGGTAGCCAAGTCAAACAACAGCTACATTCTTTTAGCGTGTGAAAACCCGCAACGCTCAAATGCAACTTCACGGAAACTTTTGCAATTAAGAAAAAAAAAAAAGATGGGCATCAGTGATTTTTTTTTTTTGTAATATCATCAAAGTACTTCATGTCATCTAATGTTCTAATTTGGAGCTATAACCTGTCCAGCCCATTTGGCATATATTATATTATTCTTCTCTTTTATGTGTAGCTGCATGTGTGTATAAATTAACTTGAACTTCATTATAATTTATGTAAATGCAACATTAATCCTCCTCTCTCTACATCTAACACTTTTTTTTTTTTTTCCCCCAGAGTAGGCACAAATTTCATTTCCAGCCGTGACACCACGCTGAAGAGCCGCTGAACATTTTGTGCTTGAATGATGCAATTTCATCATTTCAAAAAGTTGTTCAAGCAGCGAGGTGGCCCGGATCCGCGCTTCAAAAGAGCCCCGCTCGCATCCATGACGGCAAAATCCATCCAAATGCGCGACAATAACATCTAAACACCCCAATAATGCAAACGTGTCATCGACTCGGCCCATGCATGTTTAAACACCACCAGCGGAGGATTACATCTGCCGCGGCGCAAGATAGCATCCCAGGTTCTTCTTAAGCCGAGTAAGTCGTGACACAAAATGCATTTAAATGTGTTGCTTTTGTGTTCGGCTCCTCGGGGATGACCGACCCCGGCACTGTTTGACAGGTGTGAAGCTGCATGTTACATCGCTGCTTCCTCCTTCCCTTGAGGAAGAGCACAAGGGAGCCTGCTATGATCCGATATAGCAGCCTGGCTGGGTGGTCACGCAGACCCTGTGATAAATAGATTAGGTCCTCCACTCCACTGCGCAGAGCCAACAAAGACTCAGACACAATGTATCCTCGCGGGATTGGAGATAATAGTCAGCGAGAGCCGGGGGCCGGCGATGAAACCACACTGCCACATTACGACCCACAATGCCATTCATCATCAAGTCCAATTACAGCGGGATAGTTTAGATTTCTATATGCGATGTAAGTCAGCGCGCGGATACGCGGTTCAATGGAGTAATAACGCCGTCCGCCGCGTTAATACAAAAGGCAAATTGCGCGGCGCAGTGTTTTCGTGCTAAACCTCGGCAATGACAGCGGAATCTGTTTAGGGAGCACTAATAGAGTCAAGTAGTGCTAATAGAGTAATATTGCTGCTTGTACAGTAGGACGCGATAATCTATCATATGTGCTGTCGCGCGCCGCTACAGAACTCGCGATTCAAACAACAGACTTCCTTTCCCCCGACCAGCTTCATGCTCAGTTGCTCCTTATCACAGCACATTTCCTCCAGCGGGAAATGAATGTGACCCATATTATGGATTTCTTTTTTTTTTTTTTTTTGGTTACCAAGCAGCGTAGATATTGAAATATGCTGTTTCTAGAGGTAGATTTTGCATTGAAGGTATGGAAAGCTGCAGACGGGGACAAATAATTTAAAGAGGGCGACAGGTCATGCTCCAGGAATTGCGACGTTCAAATGCATTCGCTGGATCGAGGAGAACAAGTACAGAGCCTCGTTGAAACACATCTCGAAACTCCCCCCCCCAAAAAAAACCCGGCACAGACGTTAACGTTCCCGGTTCGGAGACTCTCGACTTGAGTGACACCCGCGGTGCACTCACACTTCTCGGCTGAAGCCCTATTGTGCATTCTTTGTTGGCCAGAAAGATTATTTTTTGCAAATGTAAAGACTCTCAGTTGCCCACATGTGGACACCGGACTAGGAAAAAAAAAAAAAAAAAAAGCAGATATGTGATTAAAGGTTCGGTTGGGAAATTTTGTTCTACCTGGCAACCATTCATATCCTTTGTCGAAAGCGCGGCAGCTGCAAATCTAACTCACTTTGATTTGAGCTGAAGCCACTGAAGTCTTCTGTGTACGACAAACGTGCGACCCTGTGAGATGGCTAATAAGTCTAAATGCAATGTTGCTGTAAATGTTTCATTTCTCACCTTTTTTCCCCCCTTTTCATCTCTCTCTGAATGTCAGACTGCCAAACGCGAGTATGGTATTTTTGGCGTGGCGTGGGAGGGGTGTACTTTACTTAATGTATGTTTATTTTGTGTCTGTGTAGTTTAGGCTTGTTTGTACTCCAATGTGTATTTCTAATTTAAAACAACATACAGACTGATAAAAACAAACAAACAAACAAACAAAAAACACATTATTTGACCATTGTATTTTTCACCTTGCACGTCTGTAATGGATAAATTCAATATACCTGTGCGTAATCTCTGGAGGGATATGACTGGAGTTGCATGAGCTGGCATTCTTGATCCTTCCCTTTAAACACCAAGTTAAGGAGCTTAATTAGCCAATCCGAATTAGGTAAGTTTTAAAATGCAAAAAAAAATAAAAAAAATAAATGTTCTCTGCGCAGGACTATGCAAGAAATATCTTCCTCGCACCACATTGTTAAGCCGTCCTCAAGGCACTCTGCTGATGCAGCCTTGCGGGGTAAACGCTCATCTATCGGCCTGACAAGACTGTCCCCGTATTGCTGTATTTGTCTGCCTGGCAGCTTGAATGCTCTCGCTTAGCATTCTGGGAGGGATATTCTGCCGCCTCTGAGACTGTATGTTTAGCAGCCTATAATTAGTATCACCTTGTACTTGCTGCCTTTCAGGAATCAATGGCAGTCTGGTGGGCCAGCATGGCCCCGCAGGAATACTCTCACACCGAGCGAAGCAGAAACCGTTGTACGGCGCGCTCTCGTGCAACATCACTCAACTTATTCAAAAGGCCGATATGACTAGGAAAGCTCGCAAAAGTATAATCAGGGTTTGAGAATCACAGCTAATGAGATGAGCTCGCTGTGGAGAGCGCGTTACCTCTGCCAAGGTCCATGTGAACGCTTGGGTTACGCATTCACCCAGAGCAGCACACATAGTTTACATGGACCAGCTTTTGAGGAGGCCCTTTATATCGAATGATATTTAAGTGGATTTTGAAGGTACTTGTAGTTTTTTTTTCTGACTCTGTACGCACTACACTGTACAAGTATGAGCAAGATCCAAGGACAGATGCATGTACCCATCAACTCTAGTGGTGCTGCCAAGAGGGGGCCACGCCCACCCCTGAAAATCTAACTGGCCGACCCTGTTGCCATCCCAGATTTGAGAGATGGGCGATTCATTAACTCAGACTCCTAAATCTATGATTCACTTAACGCAACTACCTTGCGTGAGTGCAGGCGAAAACATCATTGGCAAAGCTGGTGGTGGCCAATCAGATGTGTTGCCTGTGCGCAGTGAACAAACGCACGCTTCATCGAGTTAGCAACGTTCTCGCTTCATTGTGCAGAATTTCACACCCCATCAGCGACTTTTTTACCTTCCAAAAAACAAAAAAAACGTTACTTCTAACTTTCCGAATGATTGTTTTAAATGTAAATATACACCAATCAGCCATAACATTATGACCACTGCATGCTTACCATAGAATATAATGGCACAGCCCTGCAATAAACTCTCCTTTCAGGAGGAGCTTTGTGTAAAATGTTTATTGAATCCGTTTGGGAGAGGTGTTGGCATGTTCTAATGATTGTTATTGTAATTTGTGATGCCATTGAACTGCACTTGATTATGCTGGGAGGTGTCCCTTATATTTTGGTCATACCGCTCATACGCATTAGGGTGACAAAATATTGGGGAAGCCACTCAGTATAATCAATATTTATCGTACAGATACAAAAAAAGCTTTTTTTTTAATGGTCTGATAAATCTCTGATAAAATGCCACTGGCAAACATTTGTTTATAGCTCCATACCTGCATGCGCTGTCATTTTTCTCCATTCACAAACTGCGGAAAGCAGTTGACAAACCCATAGAAGAAAAGGGAAATCTCCAGTTAACCTAGTTTTTTTTTTCCAAAATTATACAATAATGTGGTATATGCGCTTCGAGCCACCCACTGGTTGCATGTGCTAATTTTCACCTCTCACATCTGCAAGAATGTATGGTTGCGTAACAGGGCTGATGGACATTTGACACCCTCACCCCACCGGGATCATATGAGAATCACATGACTACTATCTGGAAGCTTTTTGCATATATTCATGCCATGAAACCTTTATGCCGTCAGGCCGTCAGCTAGTTTTACGGGGGCCGAGGGGGCATGGATGTGCAGATCTGCCGTTTTCCCTCCCAGTGGCTGCGCCCAGCGCCCACTTCAGGCATTAGGTAGCTCTCTCCAGCCGCAATGCACACCTGAGCTCATTAGCCCAAGTTCACCAGAGGGGAAAAACACTTCTCCCTTGATATGCAGCTTGATGGGGCAGAGGATATAACTCATGGGTACTAAATAGTAGGAATTACTGAATTTGGACCGAGTTGACACCTCCAAGTGTATATCAATCGCTTGATCAGGCAGAGGCCCGGCTCTGGCCATGGTCCAAAGTACAGGTCTCGTTATGTGAGGACATAAATGCTCCAAAGGGAGAAAGATATGGGACTTTTCTTGTGTTTGGCCCTTTAAGGTAAAAGCCTGTTTTGAATTTCCTTGTTTTTTTGTTCAATCTGAAACGATAGCTAACCCAGTTTCATGTCCCTCTTGGGATACTATGTGCGATTGTTCTGAATTAAAATCTTAAGTACAAAGCAGCTTTGCCACAAGCTGGTTTGACTGTGCCTAACGTTAAGGTTATGTTAAAGTATGCACACGATTTGCTGCCTTCCACTGGATATACACCGATTAGCCATAACATTATGACCACTGCATGTTTACCATAGAGTATAATGCAACAGCCCTGCAATAAATTCTTCCTTCGGGAGGAGTTTTATGTCAAATTTTTATTGAATTTGTTGGAATATTTAGTGATTGTTACTGGGGACTGTAATTTGTGTTGCGGTTGAACTGAACTGGATTACACTGGGAGGCTCTCCTAACATTTTGGTCAAATCACGCATATGCATTAAGAGTGCCAAATTATTAGGGGTATATTCTAGTATAATCCAGTACAGTTCAACAGCATCCCAAAGGATAATCCCGATAACAATCACTAAGTATGCCAAAACTTCTCTCAAAGGAGAAGTTATCGCACGGTGGTAAACATGCAGTGGCTATGATGCTCTGCTCCATCGGTGCATACCTACAGTGCGGTGCAGGCAGTGTTAATCTCAGTTTGTGAATCTGACTATCTAACAGAGGCACAGGCGAATTCAGTATTTATACTGCCCCATCCGCAAATCATTAACAAATCGTTGGAAGTGCAAACACATACAGAACAATCTTGTCAAAGCACGAATTATTGGTCATCAGACACAGGTCTGATCTCCCAGCACGAGAACAAGGAGAGGAGTTAAAAGCAGTTTTCAAAAGCCTGGCACTGGGCCTATTTTCATATCTTAAGAATCCACACAAAGATTGATGAAAAATGGATGCAAATGATCCTGAGAGAGGTGGGAGGATTACGGAATGAGTCCACATCAAGCTTCTCAGAACTCCCAACATCTGAAGGCCCTGATCTGCAAAAAAGATTTGGTTTCGTGCGCTGCCAACTCTCCACACACCCAACTGTGGCTCCATTTACTCGGGCGGCCTCAAGGTGACTTTGACATTTGAAAAAGGAAACGGCGGCCAATGGAAAACGCTGATATACCCCTGCTCCCCGCCTGTTTCGTTCCTGCTCATTACATCAAGCGTCCAGATCGTGGTCTTATACTTTTGCCGATATTGTATGAAAAGTGCAAATGAAAAATTTAGGAGTTTGTAAAGTCTTCACCAGCGTGGAAAAAAAAAAAGGCTAAATATTCTTTGTTGTTTCAAGGTTGTTTAGGACATTTCAGTTTAATGCAAATGTTCCGGGAGAGGATGCATTACCCTCTTCCAACTCTTCCACTTGAATAATTCATCTAATTCAATATGTTACAAAAGAAAAGTACAAGCTACTCCCAACAGATATGTCAAGAATCTCCGAGCATTCACAGCATGTGTGCTTATATCATTCCAATTTAATGCTTTCATTATCACGCTGTTATTCCGCAAACTGCAAAACCAGCCCTCGAATCTCCACCACAGCCTTAAAATGATGACCGGCAAACAACTTTTGGCGCTGAATGCAGACAAATCGGACTCCGAGGCAACCCGGGTTAACAAAACCGAACACGCAGGCATCTTTATTTATTTATTTATTTTTTTCCAACACAGGGGTCTCCGGACTGAGTTTGAACGTTCTGCTGTTGGGGAGAGGGCCAAAGATACCAGCCGAGGGAAGGTCTTCTCCGATAAAGACGCATAAGCGGAAGCTGAGCAGGAGAGACAGCAAGCGGGAAATTATAACTTTGCCGGGAGAGCCTGTATCAGTCATCTTCTGTCAACATAATAAGAGCATCACGGTCAGACCCTGATGGGCCGATAGCGCCGCCGCTTGATTAAAACCGGCCGTATTTCACACTCGCTTCTTCAGGCTACCCTCTGACGGTTGATTTCCCTCCAAAAAAAGGGAGAGGCAGGAGAGCGTGACACAAATGACACGTCCAAACAACCTGAGCGAGGCGGTGAAGACAAATGAACCGGCTATGACATTGTGGGGCTCCTTCGGGCTTTTACAAATGACTCTTCATAAGCCCTCCAGTCATGGCATATGTCTGCACCGTGTCTAATGAGCGCTCCCGATACGAAGAGAGTTCAATAACTAATGAAAGAGGAACCTTGTTCTCTTATTATAGCCTCCATGCCTGACAATAAGCATTGCATAATGTATCGCAAAGCGCCGCGCACGGACACACACTTATTAAAAGACCAAAAAAAAAAAAAAGACATTTGATAGACTCAGCGGCGCCTGCTCCCCTTTAATGTCTGCCGGGATCATTTTCGGGCTACAGAGGCAAGAGGAGAAACACTTAATTAACAGGGACTACGAAAACACCAATCAATAGTTTTGGTGAACACTGAGCACCAGCCGAGCGACAAAATGGCCTGCTGACTTGAGGTCTTTCATGTTTTTTTTTTTTTCCCCCCTCCTCCCCGCACACTTTTTGTAATTAGCAGAAGACATGAACATTACCGGAGACTACCAGCGCTGTTACATCCAATCATTACTCATGCCGCATTAAAATTAAACACCTGTCTGGCCGAATATGTAAAAAAAATGTCGAAAAAAAAAAGAGGGAAAAACCAGAGCGTTTGAGGAAACTTAAATTTACCATTAATGGTCCATTTTATGCCCTAGGAATATCAGATTAACACTGAATGTGACTGCACGGCTATTTGTCTTGCCTTTGACCTTGAACGCATCACGCTGTATCAGATAGCCTCATGAAAAATAAAGACTGCTACGTCAGCTCCCATCGGGTCCCATTTATCAACCTCTTCGCATGTATGCGTTTTTTTTTTAGTTTGACTGCGCAGGGCTAAAAACCATTTGTTTATGCATCGACCGTGTTTTTTTTTTTCCAAAAGGTAAACATTTATATGCCTCGACCCAAACGAGGCAGGGTTCAGGCGTTAGCAGGTGCTCCCGTTTGCGTGAGCGGAGGGTCATTCGCAAACATAACGTTCAGCTTTTCATCTCCTCATATGCGGTCCAATTTAGCGTTGAGCTGAGACTGCAGTAAACAGCGGAGAATTTTCCGGCCCCTTCAAATTGTGAACGCTGCAGAAGGGCTCGGGAAAAGCCAAACGCGGAACTTAATTACATTAAACTTTAAGTAGAATTAAGTCAAAGACAACGGTCGCGCGGTGTAGATTAAACGCAGATCCACTTAAGGCCGCAGAATGTGGTGCCGGCACATCTTTGCCGCCACATGAGTGAGAAAGTGGATCCCCATTGAGTAACCTAGCGCAGCTTTGTGCATTGAATATAGCCACTGAAATGCGCTGTGCATCATTGCACATCATAATTGGATCCCAATAAAGTTAAACGAAACAGCTTGTGTCTGAACATACAGCTTACGAGACGCACTCGGATTGGAACCTTCCCACGCTGACGCAAAGCTCAACGGATTTCGAGTTTAACCTCTGCAGCCGTGACACACGCGAGCCGGCTCGACGGGGCGTAGGGCGGCGTGACCCAGCTGCAGACGGGCAGGGGTTACCTGGAGTAATTAAAGAGGCGGCTGTCCCAAAGCTTGTGCTCCCCTCTGGGAGGCGAGTGGAAGAAGCAGGAGTCGGTGCCGTCGAACTTGTTGAGGCCGTCCTCCGTGTTCTTGGACGCGTGGCTGTGGACGACGTCCAGCAGCACCAGGATGCCCATCGAGTGCGCCACGTCGATCAGCTGCTTCAGCTCATCCGGGGTCCCGTAGCGGCTGCGGACACAGGCGCGCACGCGCGAGCGTTAGTTCGCCGCAAAAAAAAAACAAAACTTGTGCGTCGGTGTCTACAGAAAAAAATAAAAAAAATAAAAATCACCTCAAAAGTTCATTTTCAGTTCAAGTCTTCCAACTTCAACCGACGTTCCCAAATGTGCCTCTCGCGGCATTTGTCATTCAGCATTTTACCATTCAAGAACTCGTGAAGAAAAAACCGGAGTCTATCTACGCGTGCGTGTGTGTCTGTGTGTTTTCCACCGAAGCTCATCCTGGATTCTACTTCCACACTGCCCGACAGCATCCCGTCTGTCGCTCCAGCTATCGCCATATCGGCCTCCTTGCAAAGCGGGACGCATACTGTAGCAGCGGTATCGCCCGCTTCCCGGTATTCAAGCGCTTAGGTTTTAAATGACACTGAGGGATCAATCATGGGTGAAATTACACTATATGCATTACACTTTGGGTTTCTGCTGTACTCTGGCGAGGAGGGGGAATCTCTGAAAGGAGATAAACGCTCACACTGGTCCACCTTTATCTGAGAGTCCCTCCACTCTCTGGATTAACCAAAAATGTATTTACAGAGAGATTACTGCTGCCGGGGTCAGGCCGCCTAACCTTGATTCGCAGTGACCGTTTTTTTATGAAGCGGGGAGCTGCTCCATCGGTTTCTGTCTTTGCGTCGAGTTAGTCGTTCAAGCCTGAGAGTGAGAGGCGAGACGTCCGAGGCCATTTGCGGTTGCGTTGACAAGCAAAAAAACCCAAAAACAAACGACAAAAAAATGACAGATTCTGATGCATGAGACATGACACCGTGCATGCTAAAAAAATAAAAAGCGTTTTTTGATAATATTGGAGGGAGGAGGGGCACAGGCTTGCTTGCAGTGGCGTGCATCAAAAGCGCCATTCTCTCAGAGAAAAGCGACAAAAGAGCAGCCGACTCCGGGCTGACGGCATGTGTCGAGTTCCCCGGTGGAGAAAATTGGAGAGGAGAATCAGTGGTGGCACATAAATAATGAAACGCTGTCCTCCGCCGTAACGTGGCGCGAACACACGCATCGGCGTTGCCTTCAAACACGGGTCATGCGGGCATCATTTCTTGTAAATGGCTTCCATGCGGCGCAGAGACGGTGGACTCCAGCAATTAGAATAACAAGGAGAGGCGACCCCGGACTGCAAACACGCCGGAGCGCCCTTCTAGACATTGTAACAGAACACAGACAGAATATGGAGTGCAAATCATATTCTGGAAATGCTGAACATTTACCTGGAAGCGGCAAAGAAACTTGTAATCTGATACCCAAAGCTTGCATAGTAGGCATGCTCCATAACAGCCATCAGCTGAATGCAGTTGTAACCTGGATACAGTGAGGAGAGAGTAGGGGGGGAAAAAAAAAAAAAAATTACTGGATTGCATTTCTAGAATCGCCTTCATTTCATGTTTTTGAAGCTTTCCCGCCTGAATATGGAGCTAACTCCGCCTGACTGACATTAATAGCGCACAGATATCATCCGGGGGTTAACTAACACATCGTTAACGACCGGAACACGTGTGTTGAGTCCCGCGCGGCAGCATGACTCGGCGTTTCTTGACACCTGTGCGCTCCTTTTCTTATGAGCAGCACCGACGTCCCGTCTCGCTGGATAACATCATAACTGCGGGCGTCATTTCTGTCTTCACGTGTTCCCTTTTCTCATGACACCTGCTGCATAGACTCCACATAAACTTCGTTAAAATTATGTGTAGATAATCACCGAGCCGGTTTGGCCCGCAAGAACGGATAACATTTGGATATATGTGCAATCTGAAAGAGCGTCTACGGCCTTTATATATTTTGGCCAGGCTCATTTGGTGAAACGAGCGTCCGGAGACGTCATGACGAAATCGTATTCGCGATCGCCTTGTCAGTCCCGTTGTATATACAAGCTGCGGGCGGTTCTTCGTCTTTTATTGGGTTGTTTTTTTTTCAGATTTTTTTTTTTGAATGAATAAGCGCGACTATCCTAAAGACGAGCTATGGCTACAGGGAAAAACACCAGCTTTCAGTCAGGAGGTCATGTACGACATTTAAAAAAAAAACAAAAAAAAACACG
>CAAKHG010045202.1:0-15156 GCA_901007715.1 Dactylopterus volitans
CAAATATTCATATTTGACAAGATGGAATCAGAATTTGGACTTTTTCTACTTTAAAAAAAGCTCAAAACGATGAGTCGATTATCAAAATAGTTGGCGATTAATTCAATAATCGATTAGTCATTGATTCATGGATTAATTGTTGCAGCCCTATCGCGTTTTATTGAAAAACTTGATAAAAACGAGTTAGGCGATTATTTTAACTGGGCGACGAAGCTGCAGGGTGGCCACCTATTCATGGTTTTTTTTACACAAACTGTGTTGGCCGAGTGTTCGAGGCGGCTTCTGCACGCTCCCTCTCAAGCTCCCATTGGCATTAACCCGCCAATGCACCTGCCAATCAAACGTCTTACGCGCGACAACAGCAGCAAAACGTGCGCCCGCGATCCGTCTCGGAGAGACGTCCCCTCCATCGGTGGCGGGGTCGGCGCCCCCCCCGACCCCCAGGTCACCGGCCCCCGCGCCTGCATTTGCTGACATGCCGGCCCGGCTCCCAGATGGGATCGCGCGCGGCCTCCAGATAACAGCGGCGTTTATTAAGCTGCGAGCGCCCGCCGGCGTTTTGTCATCGTCCGGATGGAGCTCCCAGATACAGATTGCAGATTAGCAGCAGGTGTGCGCTGAATCCCTGATTCTCCCGTCCTCGTGTGCGGAGGCGCGTCTCCCCTCCAAACTCCTCCGCGCTTATCTCTTACGCGTCTTTCGCTCATTTTAATGTTTCTTTGTCTCTTTATCTGTACTTTCTTTTTTTTTTTGGTCTTTTCCCACCCCGCTTCTCCTCCCCTGCTCTCCCTGCGTTCCCTCGCCGGCTCCCTGCAATGCAGACTCTCAAGGTTAATTTGCACAGTAAGGTTTCGCTCCTGGCGAGTGCCACCATGACTGAGCGATTTTCCTCCTCGGTCTCCTCTGTTCTCCTCTCGCTTTTTTTTTATTTTTTATTAATCTTTCCCCTTTTTTTTTTAACCTCTCTTACATCTCACAATTGATGACGTCTTGCTCCCGTCTTCTTCCCCACTTCCTCTTGGCTTCATCGATCACTAGAGCAAAAGTCTTTGGTTCGGGTAGTGTTACCTCACGGACGCATGGTGGGGGGGTGAAAATGATTCTTCAATTACATAAAACGTGCCTCTAATAGTTCTTAACACCTGGCCACCATTTGCGCTCCATCGCTCATCGACCGGAGCGGAAATACAGGGTGTTAAAAAAAAAAAAAATCTTACAAACATCTATTACATGACTCGGCATCCTCCTTTGCGCCGACTGTGACGGTGACGCCGCGACTGTTGGGGGACTGCGTGAATGTCAGTGAGAATGTCCGCTGGTGCAGAGCGCGGGCGCGTGTGTGTGTGTGTGCGCGCAGATTTTTTGGGGGAAAAGTTATTTAAAGCACGCGTCGGCGGTGGTGGCGGCGGCGTACGCTTGTGCAGATCTGACTGACACACACCCGCACACACCCCTCGTCCTCCTACCTCAGTGAGGACGTTCATCGACATGCATTTTCCCCTTACAGGGCAGAAAATGTCTTAATCCCCAATTTGGCTTTTAAAGGACAAGTCGAGTGTCCTCGCTTCGTTGGTAAAATGCATTTTTTTTCAGTCCTCGATAAGTAAAAGGTAACAGACACAAACACACACATTGTCATTGTGTGTGTGTGTGTGTGTGTCTTGATGAGACAAGACTGATTCAAGGCGGATTTGCTGCAACACCGCGCCGTTAAACGCTCCGCTACAAAGTAAAGCGGTTAAGCACTGGGAGGAGGGAGGAGTCGGGAATGTTGCATGGTTGCAGCAGGAGCCCCGTCTGGCCCCCCCCCCCTCCCGTTTGCGACTGCGGCTGATATTTGCATCGCCTGCCTCGCTCGCAGCGAGGGGAAAGTTGTTCATCAGCGTTTTTTTTTATTTTTTATGCAGGATGTTTCACATCACATGCAGAAAAAAAAAAACACTCACACGGACGCTCGACATGTTCGGATAAAGCGACGAGTTCGGGAAGTTTGTGGGAAGCGGCGGGAGAAAGCAGACGATCAGATATATTCGCAAAACTGGGGAGAAGTTTGATGTCCAGATGAGCGGGAAAGTGGAGGTTCCGTCTCTGCTCCGCAGGGGGCGCTTGGGGCTCAGCCATTTTGAGCTAAATGCTAAACGTTATCAAGCTAACGCGCGGGAAGGTGCTCATCAAGCAAACTTTCCGTCCCAAATTTTCATGCTCAGGAGTTTTTTTCTGTTGTTTTTTTCAGGATTCTTTCCCACAAAGACACTTAATTCAGCTTTAATGTTCAGTTTTCTGTGCCGCCATGCTGATTCCAGCAGGTATCAGCGCTTAGCGCGGCGCCATGTTAGCATGCCTGGCAGCGCGAGGTGCGGTTGAGGCCGACGCAAACCAATCGAACGCTTGACGGGCTCAACTGCCAGATCGATATCGCTCTGCTAGGATGCGGGTTCTCGGGCCAGCGAGCCAGGAGACGCTCCAGCCCGCTCGCGTTGTCGGAATGGAACCAGGCCACCTCCTACAGGTGTCTGGAATTCATGCGAAGGTCAAACACAGACAAACAACGTCCTGGCGGCTTTTCATCTGCATTTAGAGCGTTTTTGTTCCGTATGTAGGCCAGCGGCATAAGCGTGCGCGCAGTGGAAAACGCTTTTCTTTGCGGTTTGAATGGAAAAAAAAAAAACGCTTTTCAAAAGGAGAAATAATAATAATAAAAAAAAAAACTAGATGTCAAGGCGAACGTGGATGTCAAGGCTCAGAATCGGCCGCGATCCGAGGCGTCGGACCGCGAATCAAGTCAGGCCGAGTTTATTTTGCGTCGTCAAGAACCACAAACCAACTGTGGCTCCGGCGGGTTCTCCGATCCAGCGTTCAGACTCAAGCGAGCGAGAACCGACGTAAACAAAGCTTTAAACGCGGGAAAGGAAGGACGGAGCGCCGGGAGGAACCGCGGAGGAGGATCCCACAAACAGAAGCGAAATTCATGTCGCGCACACTTCAAGCTAACAGTGAGAGAATTATTCCCAGATAAGGATGGTCGGACGCCAGGTCACTTGCAGCAAACCTCGTCGCAGGAGAAGCCACAGAGAAAAGCGGTGATATTTAAGCACGCTGAACGAGAACAAACGGGATTTAACTCGGGAGCTGCGGGTTGCAGGCGGGTGAAGTGGCTCGGGTGAATGGGCGGGAAAGCCGGGCTCGCGTTGGGGAGCGCGGAGGCGGGGCAGCGCTTGAGGCAGGAGGCACGGGAGTGGGGAGGGGGGTGGAGGGGTGGTGGCGTGGAGAAGAGCCGGGACCTCTGAACGTGGCCCTCGTGACGCCGGAGGATGAATGAGAGCATCGATCGCTCTCGGCGGGAGACGGCGCATGAATACTGAGCATCGACTCCGGGGAGGGAGAAGTAAGAGAGGCTGAAGGTGGACGAGCGGCGAACGATTGCGGGGGCGAGCGAAAAAGAAGGAGGGGGGAGGGGGGAGGAGTCAGGTGAGTCGATGGAGTGTGACGAATCAATGAAGGGAGACAACCGGGGGGTGGTGGGGGCTCGACGTGAAGGAGGGAGAAGATGAACGAGGAGGAATGCAAAGCAGACGGGAGGAGGAGGAGGAGGAGGAGGGCGAGCAAAGGCTTCCTCTGTGATTGGCCGAGCTGCTGCTGATGGTGATTGGAGGCGACTGGTGACTTGGACCTTGTGGCTCGCCGGTCCTGGCGCATGCTGAGTCACCTCAGCCAAACACACACACACACACACACACACACACGCACTTTAGATGTCCTCTCTGGAATGAATGTGTGTGTGTGCTTTACATGCGTGTGGGTTTCCGTGTGTGTGTGTGGGGGGGGGGCCTATCGTCGATGTGCAAACATCCACATGATGCGAGCGCGGTCCACGCTTGAGAGCGGGGCAGGTGGCGGAGCTGCGTCGCAGCGGCAGCGCACGCGATGAGCAGCCGAGGCAAAGGCCCGTTTTTGCATTTTGTGTTTATTAGATAATGAAATGCAGATAGAGACAGAAAACAGAGAGAGAGAGAGAGAGAGAGAGAGAGAGAGAGAGAGAGAGAGAGGGAGGTAGGACAAGCAGCAAAGTCCTAAGCGGCTGATGGATTATGCTGTAAAATTCAACTATGGACAAATTCCACACACACACACACACACACACTCTAAGACAGAAGAATTTTTGGAGGGCGAAGGCAGCCCAAGATTAGTTCCGTTTTTTTTTATTATCAGTTACAGTGCAACAATGCGACATTTCCACATTAAAAATGTCTGCAAGCAAACTTGACCTTGTTATATGGACGCAGATAAGCCACAATATTATGACCCCCGGCCTAATATAGTGTGGCCCCCTTTTCTTTTGCCGCCACAACAGTCCTGACCCACGGAGGTCTGGACTCCAGAAGACCCCTAAAGGTGCGCTAGGGTATCTGGCACCAAGATGTCAGCAGCAGATCCTTGAAGTCCTGGAAGTTGTGAGGTGGAGCCTCAATGGATCGGACTTGTTTGTGCATCACAGATGCCGGATCGGATTTAGATCTGGGGAACCTGGAGGCCGAGTCAACACCTTGAACTGGTTGTTGTGTTCCTCAAACATTCCTGAAGCATTGTTGCTTTGTGGCAGGGAGCATTATCCTGCTGGAAGAGGCCACTGCCATCAGGGAATACCGTTTCCATGGAAGGGGGGACATGGTCTGCTACAACGCTTAGGTAGCTGCTACGTGTCAAAGGAACATCCACATGGATGGCAGGACTCAAGGTTCCCCAGCATCACACTCCCATAATGCATTCTGGTGCCATGTGTTCCCCAGTTCTGATATGTCCATGACCCTGTCGCCGGTTCCTCTGTTCCTTCCTTGGTCCTGACCACTACAGACCAGGAACACCTCACAAGGGCTGCAGTTCTGGAAATGTTCTGACCCAGTCTTCCAGCCATCACAGTTTGGTCCATGTCAAAGTGACTCCGTTCTCACACTCGCCCATTTTTTCTTGCTTCTAACACATCAACTTTGAGGACAAAACGTTCACTTGCTGCCAGATCCTGTTTATCCCGCCCACTGGCAGGCGCCATGGTAACCAGACAATCGCTGTCACCCGCGTCACCTGTTTGGGGTCGTCATGGATCGGCTTGCGTGTTTTTTGAGGAGGACTTTGAGCCTTTGAGATGCGCGTCTGAACTCGCCGCGCAGCGCCGCCGACCGGTCCCAACAGTCTGTTGTTTCGATTGAGAGACCCCCAGTGGTGGAAGAGATGTACAGCACGTCTAAAATTAAAAAAAAATAAAAAGCTTGTGCTTGTTGAAGATGACTGACTCACTGGCCGTTTCTCAAATCTCAAGTCTGCAAAGTCGGGACTCGCAGACTCTGGAAGTTCAGACTTGGGAAGTCCACCACAAGTTCAAACTCCAGAAGTTCCTCTTCTTCTTCTTCTGCGTGAATGGCGGCTGCTGCTAAGCGCGTAAGCGTCATTAGCGCCACCTACAGAGTGAATCACGTAAAACAACCACAACTCATTCCCTGCTCAAATATTTCATATATTAATATGTATTTGTTTACGTATGTATCAATTTATATATTCATGTATATATATTGGTTATGGACATATAAGGTTTGTATTTCGGTCTTTTTTGAGCGAGTGGGCGTATAAAAGATGAACGGTGCACAAAAGGAGGTGTGGGAGTTTGTGGAAGTTGGCGAGTTCCAGATCGAAGCGAAATAAAAAAAAAAAAAAAATGGAGGAGAGACGTCTCGCGGTTGTTGTCGCCGCCGACGTCGCCGCACGTCATTCGCCGCTCGTTGCCGCTCGTCCGTGCGTCGATCCTCATGCATTCTGGGATACGTGGCTTCCTTAAGTGCACCCGAGTCGGCATCCGATCGGACTTTTAAAAGAGGAAAACCCACAGGAAAACGGCATGCGCACCAGACCACCTTTAGGAATGGGGGGGTGGAGTCATAATTTTTCAGCAATTTCAAAAAACACATTGCTTTACGTTTATAATTATCACCGCTTGCGTTGTGCTTTTATTGAACATTACTATATTATTCAAAACTATTTATTTATGTTTACAATTGTTTTTTTTTTGGGGGGGGGGGGCACAGGGGACTTTTCCTGGAGATAAAATAACCATTTTTTGTGATACTGATGCCAAAAAACACAAAAAACCCCCAAAGAAACAACAACTGGATGACCCGCAGACACACTGACCCGCTGTCGCCATGCCGACCGTGCCTTTGCCGGTGTTGCGCTCACGTGTGTGTGTGTGTGTGTGTGTGTGTGTGTGTGTGTGTGTGTGTGTGTGTGTGTGTGTGTGTGTGTGTGTGTTCGCAGGCGTGGCCGAGCAGTTCGCCATCGCGGAGGCGAAGCTGAGGGCCTGGTCGTCCGTGGACGGCGACGAGTCCAACGATGACTCATACGACGAGGACTTCCTGCCCGCCAACGAGCCCGCCACACAGAGCACAGGTAGGCACGCACACTGCACACTCACACACACACGCACGCACACACACACGCACGCACATAATAGCTAAATCACATTCATTTCCTTCATATTGTGCCCCCTCGCTTCCTAAAAGCGCCTCCCGCACCCTCCCGCTCGCCCGTCCCTCTCTTTCATTGTCCCAGTGCCCCAGTTTTCATCCTCTGCTGACATTTTTTTTTTTTTTTTTGGTCCCTCTGCGTAATTTGATATCCTCCTGCAACTTTAATATCATTTCCTTTGCTGCTGAGACAGTGTCTGTATGAGGAGGGTGTGTGAGCGGGTTATAAATACAGAGTGAATCCAGCCGCGCGTGTGTGTGTGTGTGTGTGCGGGGGCAGGTGTGTGTTTAGCGGAGCTTTCATCTTGATTACGCTCGGCCGCCAATAACCTCGACGTCAGGTAGCAGCACTCTTGCCGGATCTTCATATATTCATCTGCGGCTTCTCCGCCTCCGCTCGTCCACATGAACCCGCATGTATGTGACGTTAATCAAAAGTGTGTGTGTGTGTGTGTGTGTGTGTGTGAGTGGCAGGACCGTTAGATGTTTTTTTTCTCTCTCTCTGAAACAAAAGATGATAATTCAGCTTCGCAACAGGTCACATTTTCACATCTTGATGTTGCAGCGGCTTTATTTATTTATTCATTAATTTATTTATTTTCTTCTACACATATCCTGATATTTTTTGGACACCACAAAAAAAAAAGGGAAACACTGAATTTGAGGAGAAATTTTAGAAGCCTTCCCATGAGTGTGTTCTCATGTTCTATTATTCTAACCCTCTTTGAGACAAGTTAATACCTTTTCTAACAAGATAATTCATCTTGTATTTCCAAATGTTAAGACTTTAAATTTTAGATTCTCTTTTAAATTAAAGAAACATTTGCATGTGTGCATTTTTTTTTACCTTCTTTGCTCATTCGGCTGTTGTTTAATAGGAAATATTTCATAGTTTTATTAACTTCTTTTCTCAGAATTTCTTTGCTGATGTTTTCACACCCTTTTTAATGCATATTTCTACTTAACAGATACAAAAATGGACTTTGGAGTGTCCAGAACACACATTCAGTGCTTTGAGAATGAAAATCATTGTAACTAATACTTTAACACGCCATTCATTCCTTGACTGGTTGTTTTAAAGATTTGAACAATGGGATTTTTCTTTAGAATGTTTTCATTTTCCTGTTGGCAATTGAATGTAAAAAACAAACAAACAAACAAACAAACAAACAAAAAAAAAAAAAAAACACACACACTCCAATATTTTCTTTCTTGATAGTTTAAAAGACGGTGAAACTCTTAAATGGTGCATTTCAATGACACGGCACCGGCTCAACTCAACTCGCCTTTTTTGGTTTTCCATTACGAAAAAGTACTTTTTTGGTATCAAAAAAGCAGAGCTGGTACTAAAATGTGACATCAGAACACTGCAGATCTCTGATTGGTCAGAGAGGATCGTCACTGTGTCTCTGCGTCATCAACGTGCGGCGAAACCAAACCCGCCATTTTTAAATAGCGAAGCTCCGGCCGCAATCGCTTATTTGTTTGTTAATCGTTCAAACGCACGTCTGCTGACATTACGGCAGCAACCCGCAATTCCACGCCGCGGCCGGTTGAAAAGGAGCCGAAAGGATCCGGCGGGATCTCGATGGAGCAAACGCGGAACGAAAAAGTGTATCAACAAGTTGCTGAACTGTCGGCCACACACGGATGTCAAGGGACATTTCAGCAGTGTCGTGGCAGATTCATGCGCCGTTGCTAGTGACGACCAGGTACCCTGAGGGGGGTACTACTACCTTGTAATGGGAAACTACACTCAGAAAAGTACCTGGTACCAGAGGGGAGTTGAGTTGAGTTGAGCCGGTACCATGTCATGGAAATGCGGCAAAAGATAGATCAGTGAGGATGTCGCACGTTTATCCCCGAGTGTGAGCTTAGGCAGCGTGTTTTGCATTTTGTAAGACGCGACGCCGCCTGTGTGTGTTTAAAGACGTCGGGTTACCGCCACGATCCGCCGCTCCTTTCTGCTCGCCGGCGCCCCCCCCGCCAGAAATGCTGAACTCGCTCCTCTCTCCCCCTTCTGTCTAGACGTGCCGTCGTATCCTCCATACTTGAAGGACCTGATCCACAGCCAGATCTGCCAGCACCTGGGCCTGCGGGGGCCCTCCTGCGAGGGCGCGGGGGGCGGGGGAGGCGGCGGAGGCGGGGAGGGCGGCGGCGGCGGCGGCGGCAGCGGCAGCGGTGAGCCCTCCCCCGCGGCCGGCTCGCCGGACACGCTGTGCTCCAGCCTCTGCAGCCTGGACGAGCAGCACCCGCTGCTGCGCGACCTGGGCGCCCACCGCGGCTCCAGCGCCCACAGCAACGCCGCCGAGCTGGCCGCCAAGATCCTGTCGGCGCTGCAGGGAGGGGAGGAGCTTCTGCTGGCCCGCCTCCAGAGGATGGGGCAGGCGGGGCCCGGCGGAGGGGACTGCGGCTTCCACGCGCTGGGCGGCGGCGGGCGGGGCGTCAGGCCCTGCGGGGGCCAGGACTCTCCCTGCTACTCCATGTCTTACTCGGAGACGTACCTGTCGCCTGGCGAGGACGACGACACCCCCTGCAAGGACTACGAGAGCCCCGTGTGCCAGGTGGAGGGCGGCGGGGTGGAGTACCCGCCCAACTACGACCCCCGCAGGAGGGTGTCCGACGTGGCCTCGTCCGGCGTCGTCTCCCTCGACGAGGAGGACGAAGACGATGAGGAGACGGTTGTAGAGCCGAGCAACCAATGACTCGTCTCCTCTCGCCGCCGCGGCGTCCAGTCCCTCCTCGCTCTTTCTCACCCACCTTCCTGATCTCGCCTGTGTGGCGTTTGAACATCCGCTCTCTTTATTTATTTATTTATTTTTTGATTGATCCTCACCGACCGACGTTCCGAGTCATCCGTCTCTGCCTTACTCGCGGCATCTCAACGCCTCCACGGCTTCCTCTCTCCGCGTTTGTCCCCCCATTTTCTCTCTCACGGCGTCCAAACAATCCTCCTGTCAGCGCGGCGGCGGCCTTCGCGTCGACTAAACTCAAAGTCTCGGGTGTGAGACGCTCGCGGCTGGGTTTTGGCTCCGCCCTTCCCAACCCCGCCCCCCTCCAAACCTCAAACCGCCTGCGAGGCGACCCCCCCAAAAAACGGACGGAATGACTCGAGTCCAAAAAAAACCCCCCAAACTCTTGACTTATCTTTGCATGTGTTTTTTGCGCTGCCATCGATGGGCTGACCCGGTTTAGAGCACGGTTCGTAATCTCAGCTGTTCTGTATAACCCCGCCCATCCTCCAGGGCAGGTTGCACTGCATCCTGGGACCTGCCCCCCCAACCCCGTTAACTCCACCCACCCCTCCTCGCCCCTCCCCACCCCCTACTTTTTTTGCAAGAGACAAAATAGCATCCTTTCGGGCATGGCTTGCTGAGTATGCCAACCTATTTAACCCTGTCACTACCAATTATGAGCAAAATGCTGGAATGTCTTCAAAAGTGACAGGACATAGTATGTATTTTAAAAGTTTGAGGAAGAAAAAAAGAAAAACGACGGAAATGATATGCTTTTATCGTACTAGTTTTCTAAACACTCAGACATGTTGTTGTTTCACCTTTGCCGTCGCTGTGACGGACGTCCGCCATCGTGATCAGCTGGAGCGGCCCAGAAAAGCCGCGTGGATTCCTGCGAGGCGACGCGCAGGGGGAAAAAACAAACAAACAAACAAACAAACACAAGAACACGAAAAACTACAAACACAAAGAGAATGTTCCTGAAGTGACCCTTCGGCGACGGGTGTCCGGAAGGCTGACAGGACAGAAAAAAGATTTTTTGTTTTTTGTTTTTTTGTTTTTTTTCTGTGAAGACGAGATGAGCTGTACCGGAGATTTTCTATATTTTTGTATGCGTTGTCTTGCTTTGATCTCTTTGCCTACGCGGCGTGCCAGTGTATGTGGTTTTTTGCACGAAGCTAACGTGGCTGTAGATTTTTTTTTTTTTCCTCCTTTTTCTTCGTTATCACTGTGTGATATAGTCTACCGGGAAAAAAAAACCAAAAAAAAAAAACGAAGAAGAACAAAAAAATGAAAAGAACAAAAAAAAAAAGTTAACCACACAAATGTGAACATGATTTTATTTTTTGATTTAAAAAAAAAGAGGATACTGTGATACGGTCCCTTGTCGCCATTCGTCATGGTCCTCGCAAAGAGCTCTCGTTTCTTATTTTCCAAAAGTTTCTACAAGCTCCCCTCATACCGACTCCTGGAAAGCTTTTTGCCTTTGATTCTGTGCTTTTTCTTTTCCGCCCCCTTCCCCCACCCTCCTCCCCTCTTTTCTACGACGTTTGCAAAAGGGCATGTTCAAGTGACACACGCGGAAACTCCCCGTCGCCGCGGTGATGCGAGGAGCCCCCGTCAAGGTTCTCCCAGAGGGACTGTCATTCATACAACTCAGGAAATCCCATCGGACCGGAGCGCCATCCCGCCAGCATGCTTCACACCACTAGTCCCTCATCCTCCATCTCGGCGCGCGCGTGCGCGTGTGTGTGTGCGTGCGCATGCGTGTGTGTGTGTGTGTGTGTGTGAGAGAGAAAACCTTGTGCGCGTAGTTATTTTCTACAAAATAATTAAAGCACAGATTCAACCTCCACATCTTTTTTTCTTTTTTTTTTCTTTTCTTCTTTTAGTTGACTGTTAAGAAAAGCCTCAACGGACGCGCGTGTGTTTTCGTGTGTGTGTTCATGTGTGTGTGTGTGTACGCGTGTATCGTAAGATGTCAGCAAGCCCCTCGACGCTTGCGCCGTTTATCCATTCCAGAACCCCTCCAACGCAGCGATTCCCTTTAAAAAAAAAAAAACAACACAGTGTCCGGCGTGGCTGGAGGTTCAATTTTTTACTGGTGCTGAGGAAGGGCAGAGACCTTGGATGCTGAAATTAAATAAGAGGTGAAATTGCTAAAAAAAATAATGATAATAATAAAATTTAGAAAAAAAAAAACAGGAAGGAGAGAGTTGAAGAGGACAGCAGCAACTCAGGGGGAACCATCGAAGCTGTGCCTTTCGCGCGTCACCTTTGACCTCCATCGTCACGCCCTGCATCCGCGCCGGCCGCTCGGTGCCGAGCATGGGGAGCGTTCTTCGCCCGTCGTATCCGTCTCCCTGCCAGCTGCAGGCGAGATCCGCGTCATCGCCCCTTTCGCGTGACATTAACAGACGGCGCTGGCGAGGCGAGGCGAGGCGAGGCCGGCGCCTTTGTCCGGGCGCGGTGACGCCGCCGCCGCCGCCGCCGCCGCCGCCACGCGCGCCTCCTTTCCATTTATCAGCCAGCTCAGTCCACCGCGCTCCAACTGTCTCTCCCCATCCTCTGCAGCGCGTGCGCGTGTGTGTGCGCGTGTGCTCGCTTGTGTGTGTGTGTGTGTGTGTGTGTGAGGACGGGCACCTTGGCGCGATGCGTTTTTCATTCACCGAGCTGTCCCGTTCTTTTCATGCACACACACACACACACACACACTCACACACACCTGCACTCGGGCTCATGCGAGTATACTTCTGAGGACCGCCTCCTCTCAAGTGGCCCCGGCGCTTGATCTTTCTATCCCTCTGGGGACGAGATGTTCTCATAAGGCTAGAAAAAACACACACGCACACACACACGCGCGCGCACGCACGCACATATCGAGACTGATGAATGTCATTTCCTGCCACCTCACCCTCTCTGTCCTTCCCCTCCCTCCTTCCATCCATCCCCACGGGGGGCTTATTACACAACTAAGAGGACGTCTGAGTGCTACCTTTGCCGACAGGCAATTAGCCTGCGATTATAAAACCTCCTGATGAGCAGGAGATGTGTATCTCTGCTGTCTGTCTTCTTTCACCCTGGTGTCTTTTTTCCCCTTCACTCCATCTGCACCACCGCACCCCCCCTCCTCCCCTCCTTTACCTCCCCCCGCCACCCACCTCGTCCTCTGCATCGCGTCGGCGCGACACCGCCTCAAGTTCGCTGTCCCGGAAAAACGTGGAGCGAGCTCGCGGGGCGGCCGACGGAGGCGAGGCGGCCGCCCATTCCCGTGCTTCCGCGGCCGCGCAAGAGAAGGAGGCGTCCTCGAGCGGGACGTCGTGCCGAAAGCGTGCGCGTTTCAGGGTTGTTTTTTTTTTCCCTTCGGCGCTTCAGGCGCAGAGCGGCGTTTTTTGGACGCTTGCCAGAGCTGCGGCTCTCCGGCGCCGATGTGGCGCGTGTTTCGGCGTGTGACGGCGGCGGGAGAAGCCCAGCGCTGTAAAAAGAACATTAAAACATCTGCTGGGCAGCGTTGCGGCAGGAGGGCTTATGACTATTCATATTTTTGGGGGGGGGTGTGGCGGCCCCCCCGTCACCTTACAGCCTGCTTAGCATTTTTAGAGGAAACGTGGAAGGAGCTGCTCTCACGCCGCCGCCACCGCGGCGCCCACGGAGGTGAAACCTGCAACTAGAACCCACCAAACCAACAAGAGTCCGAGAGGAAAGCGGCGCACCAGCTGCATATAAAGAGTGTAATCTACGGAGCGAGACCCACATTAGCCTCCGCCGCCACCGCTGCTCTTAATTAAAACGCCCCACAATCCTCTGGGGCGGCGGGGGCGGGCGGAGGCAGGAGGGCCGTGCGTGCGTGCGTGCGCGTGTGTGTGTGTGTGTGTGTGCGTGCGTGGGGGCGAGGCTCGTAGGAGTCCGGGGAGCAAAGCCGAGCAACGGAAACAAAGACTTGAACAGGGTAAAAGGACGCCACGGCTCGGCGCCGACGTCGCCGCCACGTCTTCACTCGCGCCGCCTCTCCCTCACCCCTCCGAAACCTTCTCCCCCCTCTGACTTTGCTTTTCGAACACTTTTTTTTTTTTCCTTCCTGTTTTGGCTGAATGTAATTAATTAATTGGATATTGCCATCTTTGGATTTGAACATGATAATCTTTGTTTTGCTGCATCGGATATGATTTTTTCCAGTTAATAAAATATTGTTATTGTTCTTTGCAACAACAAAAAAAAAAATTGAATCAGGTGTCAGGTGTTTTTTTTGTTTTTAATGCCGTGTGCGCAGGGTCGGCGGTGCGGATGGGAGCGGCGGCGCCGAGCGTTCCATTAACGGCGCCGGGGCTTCATGCGGTGTTTTATGGTCACGACATGATAATGAACATTAGCTCACCTCCTCCGACGCCGCCGTCGACTTCCAGCGCCCCGCGTCATAAATCCCGCTGCAATTAGCTCCCTGACATGACGACATCATCGTTATGAAGTTATTACCGGGGCAAAGGGCAGCGATGAGGAGGAGTCGGCGGCGGCGGCGGCTGCCTCGGTCCTCCCGCAGCGGGGGCATATTTCATTGGTCCATGACATCATGGGCCTCTGGGGAGCCGCTCATCCATTTGTCTGGCTGGGAGAAGCAGAGGAGGAGGGACGCGTCAACCTGGCGACATGAGGGATGTCAAACCAAGTCTGGCGTGTGTGTGTGTGTGTGTGTGTGTGTGTGTGTGTGTGTGTGTGTGTGTGTGTGTGTGTGTGTGTGTGTGTGTGTGTGTGTGATTACAGTTCAAGAGCCAACACTGGCCAGCTTTGGCGGCATTAAGATAGAGAAATGTGGTTTTTGACCAAAAATGCAAGAAAAAAAAACACATCTGAAACCCCCGACAGGAAATAAGATCTGGGCTTGTTTCAATCGTTTAACCTTAAAAGATGATTTTTTTTTTCTCTCTCTGTTCTCTCTGTTCTCTCAAAACCCAGTTTGGATCCGTTCAGCACTGAGCGGGGAACGCGATGACCACCCAAACGGCGGCAGGTGATTCAAACGCAGACAGACAAGGCGATCGTCTTTATTTTATTATTACTTTTACGTTTCACGTCTTTATTTTAACATCCTTGCGCACTCTCGGCGGGTTCCGCCACGTCGGCGTTCTTCGTCTGCTCCTGCCGCTGCCGAGATAAGGGAACCTTCGCTCTCGCTTGAATATGTATGCTAATGCGGGCATTTTTTTGCCGACGCTCCGCGCTCCCTCGCCTCGGCCCTCGCCTTCCTCGCTTTGCCCGCCGCCATCGCCGGCGGCGGCGCCGAGGTGGTCCCCGCTGCATATTTGGCGGCGGCTGAAAGGAGGACCTGTGTTTTTCTAGCCTGTGATTTCTCCACGCGCCCCGCCCCGCGTTCCACGTCTTATCTATTTCAGCAGGGTTTTTTTTTTTTTTTCTCCCTTATTCGATGTTTAAAGACGTGACCGGGGAGCCGATGGAGGCCGATCAACCTGTTCACGAGCCGGTCAGGCCCGGTCCGCCAGATGGTCCAGCCTTGCAAGCTGCTGCCGCCTTTTTTCTTTTTTTTTGTGCTCTGCTGTATCCCCGGAATGCAAAAAAGCACACCTGGCTCATCGGAGCCATTCATCTCAAAACTTGCGGAGTTCACCTGGTAGTTGAGCTCAGATCAAGGTCGGACCACGTTCCCCGCCGCAGGTTAACTGCTCCGGTTTGACGACCCAATAAAAATTGCGGGCAAAACAGCTTCTATGACTTTCAGTGTGCCTGTACGGACACACCGATCAGCCATAACATTATGACCACCTGCATGATATTGTGTAGGTCCCCCTTTTGCCGCCAAAACAGTCCTGACCCATGGAGGCCTGGACTCCGCTGAAGGTGTTGCTGTCGTATCTGGCACCGAGATGTCAGCAGCAGATCCTTGAAGTCCTGGAAGT
>CAAKHG010045204.1:0-26718 GCA_901007715.1 Dactylopterus volitans
TGTTTGAGAGAGGTGTTGACATATTTTGAATTATTGTGTATTGTGACTGTAATTTGTGATGCTGCTGACCTGTGCTTGGTTAAACTGAGAGGTGTCCCTAATATTTTGGTCATCCCACTCATATTCATGAGGTGCCTCTAAAATTTTGTCACCCTAATGCCCACAGATGGGAAGACCAAAATATCAGGGAATCAGCACCACAAACTACAGTCCCAATAACAACAACATCACACTCCTCCTGTTGCACTACGTCCCCTGGTAAACATGCGGCGGTCATAATGTTATGGCCGATTGGCGTGCGTCCCACCGTTCCCCACGTGAAGCGTCGTCAGGCCCATTGTTTTGTTTGTTCCCCGGCAGCTTTCCCGCTGCAGCCGACTGTCAGCGATGCCGTCAGGTTCGGTTGTCGCGGGCAACAGCAGAGCGCATGAACTCCGATGCCCTTAGTAAAGATAGCGTCGTGCGCAACATTCGCGCCTTCAAATTAAAAAAAAAAAAAAAAAAGACTGTTTATTTTGCGTCCTTGACTTTCTTAATGTTTCTGTCAATGTTCAAACCTAGAAAAATGTTTAAGGTTATATCATATCAACGGTATCACACTGTCTTTATCCTCTAAGCTCATATTATAAAGTACGAGTATCCAATCTAACTATTTTCAGTATGATTAATTGGATCTAACATTAGCTAAGATTAGCAGCAGCATGGGTATTAGTGTCAACTAATGGTGAGTTAGCAAGTCAACCTCCATCTGCTGTTTTTATTGAGACTTCCAGCAACAGATCTTACCTGCAGGGAATTTAAACCTCTGACAGTGCGCAAGTTGCTTCACGCAATTATTTTCTAAAATTTATATTACTGAGAAGGGCGACGACTCGGCACTGTTTTTTTTCATCTGCTGGTTATTTTCTCAGTTAATCAGTCATCCTTTGGAAAATAGTGACATTTTCGATGTAGACAAAAGTATAGATATTGAATTTGCCGTCAATAGATACTGGTAAATGTTTTGTTATTTTTATCAGTTATCATGATGAAGTGCAGATTTTTTTAACTGGATTAATCAGCTAATAATATCCGATCTAGTACAGGTACTGCCTGTGTAATTCTGTTTTGGACTAAATGATGCAGCCATTTATTTATTTATATATATATATATATATTTTTAACAGGTTTCATTTTTTTTTTTTCTCCTTAAACTTCGCTCCCACAGGTGGAGAACGCCACATACACACACACACACACACACACACACACACATACACGACCATCATGTGTCATTTGGTGTGAGGGCGTTAAAGCTGTCGTGCTTATGGCGTCGCTAACAGCCGGAGGTCCGAGGGCGTACGATTTTACACAAACGCCTGACAGGACGGCTAACGCTCGGTCGCCATCCCGCGGCGGCGTGCATAATTCATGGCCGCGCTTGCGTTGTCGCGCCACCCAGAAGTGATTCCCGCCTGCGCCGCATTAACATCCCGCCTCCCCCCTCGCAGGCAAAAGGGGAAGAAGCCGTTCCGATCACTGCGCAATTTAAAGACCGACCTGGACCTGACGGTGGAGGGAGACCTGCACATCGTGATGGCCTTCGCCGAGAAGCTGCGGGCGGGGCTGCACTCGTTCGTGTTCGGGAAGTCCTTCTACACCAGCGTGCAGGAGCGCGACGTTCTCATGAGCTTTTGACTCCGTTTTTACACCCGCCGCTTCTCATGTCGTGGGAGGGACCCGACGCCTCCGTTGTGTTGGGAGTTGTTACATGCTTGCATGCACTTGTGTGTTCTCGAGACCAGCCGGGCCCGGAGTATTTATTTCTGCTTCCCTTTAGTGAAAAGAGCATTAGCCTCCTCCGCGTGGCCTAATCAGGTACCATTTCAAAGACTGATTGTTACAGCTGTTATGAGCCATTAAAATGAAAGTTTTATATACAGCAATCGAGCATAACATTAGGACCACTGCATGTTTACCGCAGACCATAATGCAACAGCCCTGCAATAAATTCTCCCTTCAGGAGGATTTTTACCTTGAATTTTTATTGACTCTGAGTGGAGGTATTGGAATATTCTAATGACTGTTATCATGACTATATTTTGTGATGCTGTCAAACTGCGTTTGGCTATACTGAGAGGTGTCCCTAATATTTTGGTCACCCCACTCATATGCACAAGAGTATAAATAACAAACATTAAAATATGCCAACGCCTTTTTGTCGAAACAGATTCAATAAAAACAAAAACAAAAATCCTCATAAGACTCCCGAAGGGTGAGTTTAATGAAGGGCTGTTATATTCTATGATAAACATGCAGTGGTCACAGTGTCATGCTTGATCGGTGCATATTTTACCTCAATCAACTCATCATAACATAAGTTCAGTGTTTTGGGTTTGTTTTGTTTTGGGTTTTTTTTTAATTTTAGAAAACTTGTTCTCAGAGGGTCCGCACTAACTCAATGGTGTAAAGAGGTGGCCGCGCTTGAAATTTAATTTAAATGTCTATTTATTAAAACATGAGGTACTAATTCCCTCACCGTCTTGTGTTATACAAGAGCCTCGATTGCCCCCCCCCCCCGAACAGCTTTTGAGCTGTGGATTGCCTTTTTCACAAAATTCAGTTATGAGCATGAATGTTACAGACGAAGTGACATTACTCAATGGATGTGATGGGCGGGGTTTGGGGGTGGGAGGGTGTTTCCTCACTGCGCATGCAGTCTTCTGGCCCTCCCTCCCGTCGGAGGGATGCCCAGCTGTGCGTGAAATTGATCTGCGCTGATTATTCTTTTTTCATAGCAGCAACCCAGATATTTGCCATCGGGATAATCCCGCTTTACAGCTAGCGAAACTTTGCCGGCAGATTGAAGATAAGTAATTTGGGTGCTTTGAGATTTGCTCCCAAAATTCGAATTGTTCTGAAACTTACGATATGTCGACTTGATAATTTTGTGCCATGAATGAATTGTTTGCTGTTTTATGAGCAGTTGCTGAATAGAAAATTGAACCATATTTATTAGAACGCATCAAATGACTGACATGTTTTCTCCATGTGCAAGTTTTTTTTTTCTACAGAACATGACTGTGTTGTAACGTGAATTTGACAAATGACTTGGGAGAAATAAAGACTTTTACCATTTGACATTTTGTTGCCTTATTTTTTTTTAGGTAATAGACTGAAACATACAAAACAAACAAAATTAAGCTGAACAAAAATGAGCAAAGGATAGATTCTGCAGAAAATGGATAATGTGAAAGCTCACAGTCACCTACAGATTATGAGCCCGGATTCATTTGAGTGTTAAATGGACTTTATTAATGTGGATGTAGTTAATACTAATGACTCCAGTCATTCGGAGGAAAGCAGCGGTCTCATTGCTGACTGTATTGGTGAAGAGTAAAATGATATACTCTGCATAAAAAGGGAAACAATCACTGTGGTAAAAGCTTTTGGGAAATAAAAGTGAATTTGAAAAAAAAAAAAGGCTGGAATGAACGCATGACAATGATAAAAGAAAAATGATAATGACATTCCATTTCATGTTCCACTCTGATTAAAATATTACAAGGTCATTTTGAATTCATTGAATTGATTTATATGGTTACTCATCTCATAATGTTTTATTAGATAATTGAATTGTGAGCCCTTTGGGCCTCCACCGAGTTACGTCTTAAAATCAGCAAAGGAACTACTCTGATAGTCATAAAGTGGGAAATTAGGTCGTTTACACAATCGCACATTTTCTCATGTTTGGTGGTAATCATGATCCTCTTCTGTCAGCGCTTTCGTGGTTTGATTAATTTAAAAACAACACCGTTTGGTCGAGTGCGGCCCAGCCTTCACCATGCTGATGATCCCCGAACTTTTCATCTCCAAACGTGACCACACTCGGCCAGACGGTCGCCTTGACAAACGAGACGCCAGGTCCTCCTCCCTCACACGCCGGCCCTGCCACTGTGGGCATGTTGGCGCGCTGACATCACCAGCTTGCAGCTAAGACGCAATTCACAGCCGCCGTGGAGCCGCTCGTCTGGTTTGGATGTGATTTCCCGAGAATGAAGGTTGGTTTTCTGCAGCGTTGTGTAACCCTGATGTGTCCTGCTACCACAGGAACTGCACTGATGCTTTTCCACTACATGGTATCTACTCTACTCGCTTTTTTTTCCATTAGGAAATAAGGCCGACCAGGTACTATGAGGTCCCAAAAGGTGTCGTGAAAACACTGCAAATCGCTGATGGGTCAGATTGGTCAGAGAGTCGTCACAGTGCCGCGCGGCTTGCTCAGAGTACCCCCGGACAGCACAAACCTGTGCCCGCCATTTTTAAACAACCTGCTACTATTGTAGCGGCCGCAGTTGTGATTATTTTACTTTCCAATATGGCAACCAGTCTTCCTCTTCTCAAGTTTTTCTCTCTGTGCCGCCCTGTGCATTTTTATGCCGCGCTGAAGATGAAGTCACAGCAGTTTCGCGGCGTCTCTATGACAACAAGGTACGCTGAGACTGTACTGTATATGAAAAGTTCCGGATGCCAAAGGCGAGTCGAGTAGAGTAGAGCCGGCACCGTGTCGTGGGAAAGCGGCATGACTCATGCATAACTCTCTAATTTCTAATAATAATGGAACTCCGACACTCTTTATGAGATGTCTTGCTGTCAGGTGGTGCTAAGCAACATCCACTGAGGCGTTAATTGCGTCGTGGTGGACATGCTGCTGGGACCTGGCGCGGGAACGCGGCATCGGGACCGGCCGACCGTCAGCCTGCATCGTACGTCAGATCAGCCAATCAAGGCGATCATCATGCCGGGAGCCATGCGGGAGCTGAATCTGCAGCCCGAAACCGCACTCGAGGCGCTGCGGTTGAGCAACATTTAATATCATCATCGTACCTCTGTGAGGTCAGGCGGAATTTAAGTTTAAAAGTCGACAGTTAAAGGGTAAATTTAGCAGTGAGGCAAAAATAATTAGAGTACTTTACTGAACTTCATGAACCACGGAGACCCTCAAAACCCGACTGCAGATTCTCCGATATGGAGAATAGAGATGGAATACATGAGGAAAACTACTTTCTCTAAACCACAGGATTTAAAAAAAGAAAAAAAAGCAGCTTGAAGATCGTATTCTGTAATTGCCTCCAGCGAGAAAATTATAATTAGGTGTCCTCTAGAGGGCCTTGAACTGCCGCATATTTTAAACAAGAGGGGAATGAACCAAAAGTGACGCAGCTTTTAATTACTTGTGGAATATCTGTGCATCCAAGGACCTCCTTTAGGAATTAAGTTGGAAAAAAAAAAACATAAAAGGACAAGAATAAGAATTCATGCGAGATGCTGCGTTGTCTCCCAAGCAGCAACCCCCGAATAGGTTAGTCTTGCGCGGGTGGCTTGATTGGCAGGGAAAAGCTTTGAGCTCGATGTTTGGCAGCAAAATGGCTTCTACGGGGGAGGGAACCGGAGGAGAGCATGACACCGAGCACTTTACATTAAACCTTAAACTCATGCCGACGAGGAACTACTGCCTGGCACTTTGACAGTAGCATGTTACTGGAAGGAACGTAGCATTAAATGAGGACCATTTAATGTTGGCCCTCCAATTATTCCCTGGAGGCCCCCTGGGCCAGGCAGATCACAGTTTGCAGCCATTTTCCAAACACCTCCTCAATTACGTTCGAGAATTTTGTGCTAGCCGGAGAAAAAAGTTGTACCAACGGCTGTCATAGACGACGTTTCTGAACTCAACTCTCACACAGTTGAGTCGCGATGTAAATTAGAGGAATGTAGCAGCAAGGAACCCCCCCTGTTAAATGGGATTAACGAGAACGTCAAATCCATATTTTAAATATTAAAAGAAGTAGGATAAGTTGCAAAACATTAAGTGCAAAGATCCATATTGGCAGATTGTAAACTACGATCTCCCTTCTGAATGAATACATTAAAATTCCGATTTATTCATGTATTATATACTTCAAGCTATGTAGGAGATGTGAAGTTCATCAAAACTGAAGCATTTTATGAGAAGGTGCCCCAAAATGGCTGACTTATTCTGGATTACATGAGTCTTTTAAAATTGCCTTCTTTCTGTCATTCTTTTGTTTGACTTTTACTGCATTTAACTGTGTATTTGTGGTATTGTTTGTTGTATTTTTATCCGTGCTATTGGTGTGCGTGTGTGTTGTTGTTACTATGCGTCCTTGTTGCGCTGTACGAGAGCAGATGCGACCCAGTCAAATTCTTTGTTTGTGCCCTACAGACTTGGCCAATGAAACTGATTCTGATTCTGGTTCTGATTTTAACACGGCTGTTGTTTCTGGTTGTGCTCTGAAATACTCAATTACATGCTTCTTTCTTAAAGCAGAAGCAAAGACACAGTGTAAATGGTACTTCACATTCAAACAATATTTTCATGTGACACCGGTGTTCCGGCTGTGAGTTTAACTCTACCAGTGCAGCATCAGTCTGGAAAATATAGGGTTTCCCAAAGAAAACGCATGTAAACGCTGAGAGCTGGACCGAAGCAATGATGAAAATAGCTAAATTAATGCAAAAATTAAAGAAGTAGAAAAAAACATGCCACTTTTATATCTTTAGATTTGATCTATTTCTATTTATTTATTTACTTACTTATTTCATGAGAGATAAACTTCCTCAATCAATTTATCCCTTTACAATCGAGTTTGCTATTGGAAGATGGTTACCATGGCGACAGCTAAGCAAAGTGAAAAAGACACCCGAAGCAAAAAAAAAAAAAGGTTCGGTGGATTGACAGAATTAGCTGACATCAATGTGACAGTAGAATGTGACGTCACCGACAGGGCGGATGACATCATTTCTGTCAACGAAAGAATGGTTGCCATGGTGATGGAGCTGTCGAAGCAGAAGGGTGAGGGGTAGCGTTAGCAACATTTTAAGAGTTGAATGGTTCCTCTAGCTTGACGTATGCATAAGTATTTAACCAGTAAAACACGCATAAAAAAGGCGCGGAATAACAACAACAACAACAATAATAAAAATAATAGAAATAACACAGATTTAGCTGATAGAAAGTGTGTGTGTGTCAGGCAGCGCTGCGAAACATTCGTGCGTATAGGCAGAAAAAGCTGTCTGTCAACAGTGTGCGTGGCCTAACCCGAGCTCCTCTCTGATTGGTCAGCCCCGGCCGTGCCATTTCATCCCCATTGGTCGATCCCGCGACTGCTTTCGTCGGAACAGGAAGCGATGTTAACTGGCCCTCAGCCAGGTAAATATTCAACAGAGGATGCTAGCTCTCCCCGTGTGTGACACGACAAAAGGGCAACAACTGTGGGATAACTGGAGCAAAGATGAAACCACATGCTTCACCGAGGACATCGAGGTATTGTACTGTCACTCGGCGGCTCGTTTCCGCATATGGTGAAAAGAGAAGTTACAGGGTGCGGCCCGCTGTCATTAGCTTGCGAGCTAACATCAGGGCTAACATGATGATATCCAGCGTTTAGCTTCATAACTGCTTTTATCCGCACGCCGAAACGTCCTTAGCCGAGAGGCTGAGCAGGCTGGGCGAGGCGGCATCCTGCGGGAGAAGCGTGAAAAATCGCAACAGATTTAAACATTGCAAGCACAAATGTGGTCGTTGCCAGTGCTGAGGACAAATACTCAGAGGAAATTACCCAAGACGCCGGATTAGCGAAACTAGTTTCAGGTATGGCTGTGCTGGTTTCAAGCCACGAACAAAACCATTCCAGGGGAAGCCACCGTCCAGTTTTTCCTGGTCGGGGTGTCACTGATTCCTCGACAACTTTGTCTCGACTTGTCTTCGACATTTTGGTCCAGCAGAGTACAAAATGGGACAATCGGCGGGAGTTATCTGGACTGCACTGTGGATTTGCTATAATGGCCAGATTTTCCACGCAGTTTGGCAGTGTGAGCTCAGTGAAATCGGGCAAACGTCTGGATGTCAGACTGACGATAACATAGAGCTTTACCATACGGTTTAAAGAGCAACATTGACAGTATGAACTGGTGCTCTCGGCCTAATTTTACTCAGCTACCTCTCAAAGTGGTCCTGTCCTGATTGTTGATAGGTGCAGTGTTTGGTCTGCTATCTTCAGTCGCTGTTTGGTGAGCCTGTGGAAGCTGAAAGGTCATAACCTTTCCTCCAGCTGATAGTTACTGTGTCTAATGGATTTAACCACACACTTGTGAGACCATATATTGAAATATTTTCATACCTCAGGAAGCATTTTACTCAAAAGTAGGGGTGTAATGGTACTCAGAAGTCAAGGTTTGGTAATAACCCCAGTTTTTGGGGCACAGTATGGGAGAACAGTGGGGGAAAAAGCAAGCAAAAGGCCCAAATACATAGTTTTTGCTTTACTTGTCATTTATTTTGGACAGTTGTGCAAGTTATAGTTTGTTCCACCGAGGGTGGATTACAACTACCTGCGACAGTTTGCGCAGCCTTCAGTGTGTTAAACGGTAGACGGCAAACTACACGTACTCTCACATAAGTCGCATAAGCTTAAAAGACAACAGGTCACAATCAGCCGCAACACCCAAAAGCATCTATCATGTTGTAAAAGTCCGAAATAAATAGATTAGTAGAAAATAAAACGTGTGCATTCGTGTGGGTTCGATTAGTTCCGCTTACTGGAGGATATAGTCATACATTCCAAGCTTAACATGCTCTCACATAACTCAGTCGCTGCTCGTGTTTGTCGGTAAATGCAGGGACCACTGATGCGAATGAAGGAACAGCAAGGCTTCAGCACTTTTGATAAATACTGAATACTGAAGCAGGGTCCTCTACGACTGCGTGTGGGTCCTCTACTACTGCGTGTGGGTCCTCTACTACTGCGCGTGGGTCCTCCACTACTGCGTGTGTGCTCATAGCCGTCTAAGTGTAAATATCAGTATCCCTAGTAATGTCTGTGGTCCTGTCTGCTTTCAAATGTGGCTTCGTCAAAAACAGCAGGAATAACTCGTTGGACTTCTTTTCTGGCTGATGCTGTCTTAATATGCACTAGAATGTTGAACGTATTTGGCTGTCAGGCACCGCGTCGCTGTCGTACTCCGCCAGGAACCCGAAATTTTCTGGCACAGCTGATTTTAAAAGAAGCATGCAGGTCTTCCAGTTTCTGTGTGTCATGTGACCTCAGCAAAGTTTCTCTTCTGCTGCTTCTGTTTTGTTTGATTTTTACTCATCCTCCTCTTTGGCTGGTTACGGGCGGTTAGAAAACTGATTTTAGGCACATTGCCGCCACTTGGATTGAAGAGCGCGTAGTGTCAGGTGTGACTGACTCTTCGTTTTTAGATGTATTCGTTGTGTTGACTGTGTGCACTGAACCATGGCGTCTGTTCATTGGCAGTTCGGTGAGAATTCAAGAACTGTAACACCCCCACTCAAAAGCCAGTCCTTTCTGCCATCTGTGCAGCAAACCCAGAACCATCTAGATAGATGGAATAAAACAATGGTTGTTTATAAGAGACATGCATACATAGAGGGCACATCGAGGCGAAGTAACCACGGCTGTAATTAAAAAACAAAAACTCACCCAATTACTCAGTTCTTTCAACCAAAACAGACCTTCTGCCTCGCTGGGCACCGTAAACAAGCTCATCTGCCAGAGGTGGACGTGGAGCATGCAGGTAGCTGATGCTGAGTCCACTGCAGGATTGGGATCTTGTATATAATCACAGGGAACCTAATGCAACGACAGTGTTTCTTGTGAGGCTGAGAGCCGGGTTTCCTTACACATCTGGCGCCACAGCCGACATCATTTAAGGTGGATTAGTTGAGGATTTATGCTTGTGTGTATGCAAGTCTTTTTTTTTGTGTGTGTGTGTGACCCGTACACAAACCTTTGACTCTTAAGCATGAGCGCAGCACCCGCAGCGGTAACCCCCACCCACCGCCATCAGTACCATGCCACACACGCACACGGGCGCACACACGCTAATCCTTCTTGTAGGGGCCAAAGTCCTTGTCATGAAGCAGCCAGTGTTTTTATAACAAAGTTAAGTACATGCATATGCCACAGGCACCACACATAGGTAACTATTGTCATGCGTTGGGTCATGCGTTTTCAAATATGTACGAATTGCAAAGCCCTAAACAGATTAGCAACTTTTTTTTTTAATGCATTGTTGTTGTTTTTTGGTTGCACCACATGCAGAACAACATGAAAAATTCGTTAATACATTTGAAGGTTGAGTTGAGCAGTGAAGCTCTTCATTTAAGCAACCTGCAGCAAATGCGGCCCATGTCAGTTTGTTTCACTACCGTAAAAAAACACACAAAAAAAGCACATCTTGCAATATGTCTACATTTTTATTTTTTTCAAACCCAGTTCCTTTTGTGTTTTTGCAGTTCATATGAGAATTTATTTTCGGATTGCTATCTTCTAACAGCAAATGCACTTTCTCGTTAAACTTAATCATAGAACTAAAAAAAAAGCATGCACTTCCTTTCCTCCTCCTTGTTACTTCTGCATTTTTTTGTTTTTTTTGTTTTGGGGTGTTTTCTTCCTTTCGATAATCTTAACATGAGCTCTTGTAGTTTCAGACATCAGACTGAGAGCCTCTAGCCATGGATGGGCTTGGTTCCAAAAACAATGAAAGCACCTTCCCCAGCTTCGTGGACCTGGATGACTTCCTCAACAAGCACAACTCCAACTTCATCTGGCTCCTCGTGGGTAAGTGCTTTTGAAGCTGCTCCCCATTTAACAGTCAAGTTATGCGTGTAGAGCTCAGAGGTGTTATAAGTGGATGGAGAGGCGTTTCATTCAGAGAGCAGAGCAGCGGGGACGGTGCTGCTGCCGTCTTTGGTCTGAATTGAATGGCAGGAAAATATGGCGTCTTTGATACCGTAGCTCTTCATACTCTCAAGACCGCTCGAGAAATCCGCACCATGCCTTTGTTGTGATTTGCGCCAGTTAAACCGCTCGGTCCATCTCGGCGCTCCGGTGCTATTGTTTACAGCATCAGGTATGTTTCTCATGTGGGACTACGAGACCTACAACCGAAAAATAGCTTTCATAGCAGAAATGAAGTGGGGGGAAAAAAAAATAAAGGCTTCGGTGCTGCAGTAACACCAAAAATGTCAGCCCATACTCGGATAATTAATTCACTGTATTAAATCCATCTGCATTACTGCTGATATGACAGTGGCCACAGGAATTCTGCTATTATTTCACTGTGCTGATGGCTCTTTGAAAAGCATCTGGCTCTCTGGATTAAAAGCACCGGCGAGCACACATGTATAATTAAAGGGTCTTGATGAAGGAGATGCCGAATCACCATTAGGAATCGTGTTTGAAAGTATAGGCCTATTTTGCTGCTGTGTTTGCAGACATTAGTGACCTAAACACACATTTCCAAGCATTAGAAAACATTGCCTGCCTCGCTGTCTTGCTGTTGTGTGATAAATGGACCCATAAATCAATTTGAGCCTCATAGCAGTCGTTTCTATAAATTTTTCTGCTTAATTTTTGTTGACATTTACACGTTGGCTTGTGCAATTATTGTAGATGATCTGTAAATACGGATTAGCCCAGTTGACTTAAGAATACAATCTTTGGTTCTCTGCCTGAGATCGTGTCTTTGTTTGTTTTTTTTTTCCAGCCACCATTCTGTCCTGTGGATGGATCATCTACTTAACGTATTACAACTCGCGCAACATCGGCCTCATTCTCACCCTCATCATCAACCGACTCTACAAGGATGGCTACATTCACATCGGTGCGTTCACCGGGAGCTTTCTGACGCGGCGTTGAAGTGGGCGGAGCATCAGCGCCCGGGCGTCAGCTTTGTTGAATATTGAATATTTCATGAGGAGCCGGGTCCTCCCAGTGATTAGCGCCGGACGGCGAACTGCGACCAACGCCAGATTGAATTTCTCCTCATAAACGGGACACAGTGGGGCTTATAAAGCAACTTGAGGCCTTAAGTCCGAGCCATTACTTTCAAGTAAATTGCTCAGTTATTAAAAATAAAAAATAATAAAAAAAAAAATAAAAACACCATGCCAGCTTCCTCCCTAAAGAATTGCGGGCACATCGGTTCTGTCTTACAGCGCTGACTCGTGTATGCTGCCCAGAAACACCCTGAAAAGCATAAGCATGTCTTGCTGAGGTTTGAAATGAGACACGTTTGGGTTGATGAATTTTTTTAAGAACAATTATATAATATCACAGCAGCATATGTTGACAGACGATGAATAAATAGATGATTGGATGACAATTAGTGAGGCAGCATTAAAATTTTACGGAATGTCTCTCTGCCAGCATGTGTTGCCACAAAGTGGGCAGTCACCCATGTGCTTATAGATTTATTTTTCAAAATTCCCTTTTTTTCCCTTTTGCTGAATAGTTAAAGCACAATTTCCAGAGGAGTTTGCTCAATGATGTGAGTTGCATTTGCAAAAAAAGTGCACCATATAACCACAGAAAGCTTCACACCAAGCCGAGTGTTGATTTATCCGTTTTTTGCAGACACAGTTGGTTTGTATTAAACAGGTTTGTACATGGTTAAAGGTGTGTCTCAAAATTCCTTCAGGAAGAGAAGCACTGGGAGCTTCTGAGTTGCCAGATTGTGACACTTCCCGTTTGCAGTCCGTCAGCTTAATAAAACAAAAAACAAAACAAAAAACACCACACAGAGACACAAACACACAAAAACTCACGCAAAACGAGGAAGTGTTAGTTGGAATGACACAAGTCAAACCACTGAGGTGTTGTCACTTTCTTGGCGTGAAATAATTAAAAACAGAATGACGCGTCTGCCTGTGCCTCCTGCTGCTCATTGTCCAGTTAGATAAAGATGTTTATTTGGTTATTCATTTATTTTACCAGAGTTGAGTTTAAATAACCCATCCAATTGCATCTTTTGCTTAAAGTTTTCACGAGTTGGTGTGTTAATTACAACAGCCGTAATGCAATACAACAATATTTACACTTGCTTTTGGAAATGGATCATATTGTTGTTGTTGTTGTTGTTTTCCCAGTGCTGTTGTTTATAAATCTTTCACGTATTGTTTATTCATTAAATCTTGCACTGCTCCTCCTCCACAGGTTCCTTCTCCTTCTCTGTGCTGTCGGGGAAAGTCATGTTCAGAGACGTCTACTACATCAACCAAGACATGTCTATCAGGTGTCTGACCCGTTGCTCCATCCTTCACTTCGAATTTGTCCCGCCATAATCTATAGCCAGTCTGCTTAATGATTTTTGTTTTATTTTTTTAATGTTGCAGGATACAGGATGGCTTCCTCATATTCCGTTGGTGGAAAATGTATAACCCAAAACAGAAGCAACATGGTGAGTGAAGCGTAAAGATCCTCCGGACAAACGGATCGTTATCTGCCTCAGCCACATCTGTTATCATTCCATTATTTTTTTTAATATTGCATACGATTGTAATTTATCTCTCTATCGTGCTTTGTCACCAGATCCCAAGGCAGAGACCAGGCTTTACGTGACGGTGAACGGTTTTGAGTTTCATGTCTACAATCGGACCGACCTCTACGCCCGCCTGCAGGAGACCTTTGGCCTGGAGCCCACGCTCATCACGCCCAAGAAAGATGAAGACAGGGGGCGAGGGGAAAGAAACAAGACCCTGGAAAGGTAGGACCAGGATCCCATCAAACAGCATTACCCTGAATAATGAATAAGCACATGTTCAGCATTGATTTTTAAGTTTAAAAGAAGTGAGGTAAAAAAAAACAAGGTTTATAAATGCATGAGCCTGATCGCTGACTATTTGCATATTTTGCTCCTGTTGTCATAAGAATGTCACCATAAGTCACGCATTTTAAACCATATTTGAGGCCAATATAATGGAGTGATCTATCTAAAACCATGATTTGAAGTTTAAATTATTAGAAAATTTACAAATTATGAATTGAATGTGTGGAAATAAGGTGTGGAAATAAAGTTGCAGAGATATCTACGGGGGTTAGCATGCTAGCCAGCTAGCCCTGGTCCTTCCTGTCTCAGGTGACAGTGAGCCAATGTCGCATTCCAATCTGCCATCAGTCCAACATGAGAGGACGAAGTAGCGCCACCCACAGGTGCTTTATGTTGCAAAACAGCCAAACTGGCTTTGCTTGGTCAATTCATTATCGATCCCTGTATCCAGATCATTAATGCAACTCATGACAAAACAAACCGTACCAAAAACCGGTCCAAGTGGGTGTGTTGTGTTGTAACTATGGTCTTGCTAAAACTGCCACTAGTGAACTACAATGCAAACTATAACTGCATGTGGTGTACGTGAAGATTATGAGATAGCACGATTATCGTGACTGCTTCTCTCGGTTTCAGGACTTTGGTCAAAGTGAGCGTATTCTTGCCCTGCTCTTACTTACTTGTTGGCTTTCATAACTGATGACTGCACAGTTAGATCGTATGGACTCAGCGGTGTATCCACTAAAAAAAGATGTTATGGTGTTATGGCTATTTGTTTGTAGTGAATGATTTGACGGTTGACCAATTCTTACACATAGCACCTTTAATCTGTCCTGTTAAAAAGATGGGTTTTCTAAAATAAAGTAAAATATGTTGCTTGCTTACGCATTCAAAAAGAAGTTTTTGAATTGCTGTAACACTGCCGTGATATATGGTTAGAAGTGCAAAAAAGTAGGAAAACAGTCATTCCTCACAAAATTGATGACTGAATGGCAGTTTAATAAGAACAGGTTGCCCACATGCTCCCCCCCCCCCCCCCCCCCTTTTTTTGCACAGCTATCAAAAGCGGCAGATTTTCAGGCCGTAACTAAAAACTCAATGTCTTGTGGTTCTTCTGTAGCGTGAACATCAAAGCAGAGAGTCCAGACCACACGTCATCCTGGCGCTCGCTCATCCCCGTCATCAAAGTTAACATCAGCACGGTGAGCTCCTCGCGCGGATGGACGTCAGGAAGCAGGATTCTGGTGTTTTTGTGTGATGGAGGAGCACAGAAGCCTTTATAATGTCCCGTATATGTATATTCGCTGCTCCGCAGGGTCGTCTGGCATTCGGGAACCACCACCTCCCCCAGACTCTGTGTGTCAACTTTGAGGACGCCTTCCTGACCTACGCCACCAAGCCCCCGTCCAGCCACCTGGACCAGTACATGCACATCGTCAAAGGCTCGCTGGAGAACGTGCGCGTCATGCTGGTTCCCAGTCCGCGCTACCTGGGCATGCAGAACGATGAGTAAGAGCAAGTCGACAAAAAGGCTGTGGCAGTGTGATAAAATAGTAACATTAGCTTCCTCCGTTCAAAGTTTATTTGAACTGTTTAGTCACCTTTTTTTTCAAAATGCTCTAGAGGTTTTTTTATTCTATAATTTCAAAGGTGATTCCAAAGAATAGAATAATGTAACTGACTAGGCAATGCGGCAGTTTTTTTTCCTGTGTGAATATCACTCTTCAGCTTTTATTTGTTATTTTCCCCAAACACATTTTTATGGATAAAGCTGTTGCCTGAGGAAAAGTTCAAAATGCCCTTCACCAGTGATTTTTGCAGCAGAGCTGGGATGACTGCGGAAAATGAGATTATTACATTTAAAAATGCCAAATTTTCTGTACTGCTTTCTCTCTCCGTCTCCCTCTCTTGCCCCGTCTTCTCTCTCTCTCTCTCTCAGGCTATTTTCCTGCAATGTCATGTAGGTTGAGCACTCCGTGCTTTAATGCCTGTTTGTATATAAATCAAGCAAACAAGCAAAAACAGAACAGAAGAGAACAACAGGAAATATTTGGGCGCACCACTCGGTATAACTCAGTTGAACAGTTGAACAGCATCACAGATTATGGTCCCAGTCGTCATTAACATTTCTCATTATCCCATGGTAAATATGCAGTGGGCATAATGTTATAGCTGATCTATGTTTATCTAATATTTTATACTGTTTCCCCCCTTTTTTTAACTTAGGAGCTTTTAACTGTCCTACATAATTCCATAAACCTTTACGAGCATTTTAAGTAAATGAAATGACATAGAGGGTAAAATTGCGTTATCCCTCACTGACTGAAGAGCCACTTCTGCTAACAACTTGGCAACTTTAGCTTCTGGAAAAAGCAATAAATGATGTCAACCTCCAACAGTCCTTGAGGTGTCTTCGAGCGTTATTGGAATGTCCGGTGAGGAAAAGTACGTCAAACAGGAAGGACATTGCTCTTAAAAAGATTAAGCGTTTCCTTGCCAATGTTGAACTTGGGTAAGCGCTGAATTTTATTTACACTGCGGGACTTTTACAGGAAAAGCTCTGACAGCTGTTGTTTGCATTTATTTTCACTAAGTCCTTATTTTAACCCTCTCACGTTTATTTTCTAGACCTCCCAGGCTGATGGGTGAAGGCTTTGTGGTCATGCAGTCCAACGATGTAGACATCTACTACTATCAAGATGAGCCCGGTATGAGCACGCGCGCGCCTTCAGACTCCCAAAAATGTCTTGCAGCCACAACCGCAAAAAACTGTTGCCCTTGGAAGGGTTTTAAAATTGAGAGGTGCTTTTCTTTTAAGCAACCTTCTACACTTCATTACCAGCAGAAAAATATGAGCAAGGTTGAGGCCAATTTTGGCTGGTTTTAAAATGCACAGGCCACTAATAGATTTTTGTCAAGGCAAGGATGCCTAAGGACTTGAAATGCGCTTTTGTGTGCGTGCGTGTGTGTGTGTGTGTGTGTGTGTAGGCCTGGTCCCAGTGGAACAAGAGACAGAGGAGGAGTCGGAGACATGCAGTGAAGGTGATAAGCTACAGGACCTCCCTCCATGTTGGGGTCTTGACATCGTCTGTGGGAAAGGGACGGACTTCAACTACGGTCCCTGGGCGGATCGTCAGAGGTGATTAAACATGCCTAAAACACAAACTCGGTATTGAGCAATGTTGCACACCGATCAGCCACAAGATTATGACCACTACATGTTTACTATAGAATATAATGTCCCCGCTCCACAATACATTCTCCCCTTAAAAGGAGTTTTATGTGTAAGTCACTGAGGGTTCATGCAATTTAACCCTCCATGCATGAATTGGAATTGCGCAGGAAATTTTAAAGCTCCAAGGTTTAAAAAACAAACAAAAAAAAAACAAGGGCCAAAACACACAAATACAAAGTACAAGATATTAGATATACACTGATCAGCCATAACATTATGACCACTTTTGTTATAGAATATAATGACATAGTCCACGCTAAGAGCTATCCGGCATGCTTTAGGGTGACAAACTGTGAGGGACACATTTTTGTATAACCTAATACACTTCAACAGCATCACGAATTACAGTCCCAATAACAATTACTGAAGCAAATCCGACAAACGGATTCAATACAAATTTCTGCTCCTGAAGGGTGAATTTACTGCAAGGCTGTTGCATTGTATTCTATTGTGAATATGCAGTGGTCATAATGTTACGGCTGATCGGAGTATGTGTTGGATAGAAGGCATAAATATCCCCGAAGGTCAGAGTGAAGCGCGCAGTTCTCTGCCTAGAGTCAATTTACAACTTAAACCTCCCCACACTTGTGGTCTGGCATTGACACCGATGGCTCGCCTCCGTCAGGGACTGTCTGTGGAAGTTCTTCCTGCCGGCTGACTACCAGGCCATGAAGGTGACCGAGATGGCCCAGCCAGGAAAACCCAGGCAGATCCAGGCCTTCGAGCTCCGCATGAACATCATCGCTGACGCCACCATCGATCTGCTTTTCACCAAAAATAGGGTGACTCACTCTCTCTCTCTCTCTCTCTCTCTCTATCTCTCTCTACCTCTCTCTCTACCTCACTCTCTCTGTGTGTCTCTCTCTCTCTTCTCTCTCTCTCTCTCACGCTTCTTTTTTTTCTTCCTCTCCCCTTTGATCTTTCTTTCTCTCTCTTCTGCTCCTCTCGTCTTTGTCTTTATGCCTCACTGTGTTTTAGCCATTGATATCGGTTCATGTTTTATGCTTTTTGGTCTTGGAGCCGGGCAGGGATTTTTTTTCGCCCAGCTAAGTATGCGAAGTGCATACTAAATAACAACGTAAATGCCCGTCAAATGAAAACATAAAATGGCTCGAATCAAGGAAGACCGTCAGCTCCACACGTATTTGGAAGGCAACAAGACACCCTCGCTAATGATTTTACATCATGCATGATTTTTTTTTTTGTTTGTTCTCTCACTCTCTCTCTCTCTCTCTCTCTCTCTTTCTCTTTCTCTCTCCCACTCTCGCTCGCTCTTCATCCCTGTTACTAGGAAACCAATGCCATCCATGTGAATGTTGGTGCAGGTTCTTACCTAGAAGTCAACATCCCCATGACTGTAGGAGAGAATGGTGAGACCAGCATATTAAAATGTCAGCATGCAGATGATTTGCCACAGCGGAGGCTCACGGACGAATCCCATCCATGTAGAAGCACCTGTCAACTCCATTATTAGCTTCCATTCATTCTTTGATACGCTGCTGCATGATTTATGACTGAACTAAACCGGTAACTCGCCCAAAACACGCGGTTCAAAAGGTCATTTCATATCAACGGACGGTGAATATGAAAGATACTTAAGGCAACTTGTGATCTTTATTTGTGTATTCCTGAGATAACGGGTGGCTTCATGAAATGGAGTTTTATCAAATTTAGCGGTTTCGTGAATCCCATTTTATGAAGACCCGTAGGAGCTTTTGAAGTCAAAGCGAGCAGATAACTGGTTGTGAAAGTTATAGCAAATTTATTTAAATGTTACTCTCAGATGTTATAGTGATGCCGCCGAATCAGGAAAAGGGTATATGCCTCTATATTTTGAAGAGTGGCTCCGTGACACTAAAAGCCCCTTTCATTTTTAATATAACCTCATCTGAGACCTCAGTCAAATTAATATTAAAAGGTGGCAGGGCTGTGACCTCATGGATTTTTTTCTTGCCATGGTTTTCCCCAGTCGGATCCTTCATTCGTGACTTTTGCGCCAATGGCAGGCTGATCTCTGATATCAAACATATATTTCACAACTTCACCTTATACCTTGAGGAAATTCAATTAGGCATCACATGACTGCGGTTGTGCGGTTGTCATCATCAAAAAAGTATTTTATATATACTGTGCGTTCATGAAATTATAAGTCAGTGACAGTTTTTGCCGTCAGCCATTTCACCAAGTTGAAATCTAAAAAAAATGGGAAAAAAAGACGTACCTTCACTTTTCTGACAAGCAAGAAGTGAAAGACGTTATTGTTCACAAACAATATTTCCCACACAAAGCCAACTGAATGCTTTTGTTTTGGAAGCTGCAGCAGGTTAAAAACGATCTCTTTTCAATCGCGATTACCGAATGCACCAATTTCTTCCTCTAATGTTGGCACAGCCATCCAGCTCCTAAAAATGCCCGGCTGTTCCTCAGTCCACCACGGGCTCCGTCGCCATCACGACACTTCATTCAAGTTATAGATATTGACTTAATAGAAGTTAATATCAACCGAATACTTTTGAGATATTGCTTTTCGTGAGTTTAAACTTCAGACGGAAGCTCTTTCATCTCGGCGTGGACTAGAGTGAAGATCGGGTAAAGCCGATCACCACATTAAGGACAGTTTTGTCAAAGTCACGTCCGCTGACCTCCGCTCAACACTGACGTTATGTGAGATTTGTGGAACGCCTTATCACACAGCATATTTCATCAGCCCGCGCTGTCTCTCTCCAGTTTAGCGAGTAAATTGTTTTGCGAGGACTTACAGCTACACGGCTCTGAGCTTCGAGGATTGATGGACCTGCTTTTTTTTTTTCTTTTCCCCCGCCTCTCACCTCCTTCCTTTAGGCTACTCGCCCACCATCAAAGGTCAGCTGCTTCACGTCGACACCACGAGCAGCATGCAGTACAGGACTCTCCTGGAGGCTGAGATGTTGGCCGTAAGTAGCAGCCAATTATACAAGCAGCTCCGCCGTCATTGTTTTGAGAGGCAACTTTGAAGAAGGCGATTCATAGCCGCCCGAAGGTGCATGGGGAGAGTTTAGCGAAGCGGTGATTTGAATATACAAGTGAAAATGTGCTCTGCCTCTGCCTTGACTCCCAGTTCCACGTGATTGCCAGCTACCCTCGGGTGTGGAACATGCCCCAGTCATGGCAGTGTGAGATCGAAGTGTACAAGGCCACCTACCACTTCATCTACGCCCAGAAAAACTTCTTCACCGGTGAGCGCGGGTGGGCGGTATAAACGCATAGAAGACTTTTCGATTCAAACTTCAGCGAAAACACGCACAATCATCTGGAACGTTCCAGCGTTTTTTGAAATCAGTATATTAACCTTTTGATAGTGAGACTTGAAACGCCATTTTTTTTCCATCTTCTCACCCTCATGTAACAGATTTGATCCAGGACTGGGCGAGTGACAGCGCCCCGGACATCTACTCCTTTGTTCCTTATTCCTGGACGTTCAAGATCCTTTTCCACCAGTTTGAGATGATCTGGGCGGCAAACCAGCACAACTGGATTGACTGTTCCACCAAGCAGCAGGAGAATGGTAATGCTTTTTTAAAAAAAACCCATTGTACTCAATGAGAGATCATATGCAGCCGCCCGGACAGTGCTGCTCCTACTGTCTATTTTGTGTGTGTGTGTGTGTGTTTGTAGCCACTCTGAGCATCTCTTGCAGAAGTGCGCTGTCATCATCGCAGTCGCTTCTTTTCAAACAACCAATCTTAATGTGAGGCCTGTCACACTTGAACAGACACAATCAGTGTCTATTTGGGGCTTTTTGATACGTCTGGCAGAAAGAAGTATAACAAAGGCGGGAGAACTGCAAGAACTATACTGATTCAGCCAAAACTGAATCCACATCATGTAGTGAATAGATGTATTTAATTTCATTTCTATCTTTGGAACCCTTTTTTTCCAAGTCAGGAGCTTTTACATTTTGCATAGTTGCTGTAAATAAGATAAATGTGTTAAATTATACAAGGTCATATTCAAGATATTAAAGCCCCACAAATTCTGCTCTGAAATTCTGTTTAGAGCGATTCTAAGCCATTTACTTATGGATTAACCTATTCCAAAGTCAAGCACATATTGCTTGGTTAAGCAAAATGAATACCTGCTCGTCGGGAAGTTACAGAATATCATTCAGTTTACCATAATCGGAATTTATTATGGTATACTTTTGCAGTGTAACAAATAGGTTTATCTTTATTAAGGGGAAAAGGACCATCTAAATCCGGGCATGCGGGTAATCGATGACTTAATTCCTCTTTAGCACGGCGACCTAATCTCCACGACAGGGCACTTTGACTCTATTAAGTCATGATATATAGTACAGTATGTACTCCACTTAATCTCAGCGCAGGAAGGACTAATCAGTTGTCTTATTGATCTTCTAGTGTACCTGGCAGCATGCGGCGAAACGCTCAATATAGACTTCACTTTGCCTTTCAATGAGTTTGTTCCGACCACCTGCCATACCCGCTTCAGCTTGAAGGTTAGTCATGCTTTAAGTGAATATGATTTGTTCCAAAAGTAAATCAATGAAATGTTCATTTTTTTCTGGGGGGGGGTGTGTGTGTGCAGCTGTAATGATTTTTCCTGCCTGACTGCCGTATGACTGCACAAACTGCACATTATCATATTTTCAGGTCCAGATTAGCATTTGCTTTTCAAGCATAGGTGGGAGCGATTTTTTTTTTTTTTTTTACATTAACTATGCGCATGTAGATGCAGGTGAGCATATGCGTCTTGACCTCCTCAGGCGGAGGACACAGACATGCGACTGTCCCTCCCAGAGTGCCACCCGAGCCGCTACCCGCTCCTCACCCTTGCCAAAGATTACCAGAATGTCAAGCTGCCCCCCGACATGTTCATGCCCGGGGAGAATCACAGCGCTCCGCCTCCCAAACCTGCCAAGTCCCGGTGGAGGAACATCACCCTTGCAGAGTGAGTCACACCTTGGCATCGCTTCTCTGAGGTCGTCGGAGCAAAGTTATGCGCTGGCAAAGAGCGGAGCGGTTGAGTCACCGTCGTAGCGGCGACTCGCAAGAAATGTAGTAATGCAGATCGTTTCACAACAGCCACCGTCTGCTTCCCTTTTGGGGAATGTTGCTAAACCGGTTCCATTTCCACATCGAAGGCGCCGCCGTGAACCCTAAACCGCCTCCTCCCCTTCAGCTCGGCTTAATTGCCCACATTGTTGTTAATCACAGCGAGGGGGGCCGAGCGTATCAAACAAAACGTCTCGCCTTGACCTTTCAGAACATGCCGGTTGCTTGTATGTGTGTGAGCGAGAAGCAACATTTTGAATTTAATTGAGGTTCAAGTTTAGGGTCGCGCAGTTCCGAGCCGGTCTCGGTGCGCCCGCTTCTCGGTTGAATAAAGCGCGACGTCCCGACCAATTCAAAACATAACTCGTATCAAAATAAACAGCAGAGCTTGCCCTTTCAGTGGCGCATTAGCTGTTTTTCTGCATAACAAAGCTGTCTCGAGCAGTCTGGTTTTGAAATCACAGCAAACCTCGGCACCGTCTCCACCATCGCTCTGACATGACACCCGCTTCACGGGCCTGATTCTCGGTTGAATAGGTCCAGATCGCTTCACAACATGACACGTCAAAATTAACAGCTTGGTTAGCTTTGCTCTTATTCAGACTCCAATTGTAACGTTTTCATGTAAAGGTATTTCTGCAGCGAGTATTTATGACGAGCTGCATGGAAACATTTAACAATAAGTCAATATATCTGCAGGTGTTATCACATACAATGATGGCGGAGCTGGACAAACCTGAAGAGTTCTTCAAAAAAAACACAAGACGCCAGCAATTATAGCTCGCTGTCATCGTGGCCAAGATAAAAGCTTAAAAGTGAATGCGGGGAACTTGCTCTGAATGTGGACTGTGAGGGTTAAAGGTCATTAAAAGTTCATGCCCATTGTTCAATAATAACTCCACATCAGGATCTTTTATATTATATAGCCCAGAGCCAGACTCCGCTGATGGAGCAGTGGGAGAGACCCACTTGCCCCCCTGGGAGTTTACGATCGAATTCTGTCAGGACTTGTGCACTCTGCACCACGGAGAAGTCAGGCGTGACCCATTTGCAGTCTGTAGCCCGAACCGTACGTCCTCGAGTCGCACGATTCATAAAGCACACGATGAACTGGAAAATCCACTCGAAATGATGATAACTCAGCATTATGGCTGCGCCGAGACTGTATATGTTTTTCCTCCTTTCATCAGAGCTGGCTGGGTGGATTGCTGGAGCGTACCCAACTTCTTGCTCATCATTGACTACACCTGGCACCCCATTTATCCCCAGAAGGCTGATGAGCAACTCAAGCAGTCGTGTAAGCTCACTGCTTTAGTACCACCTCTTTCTTGTTCTCTCTGAAGCCGACGTGAGACTGCGGGCTGAATTTTAAATCTCTCCCAAAAACTTAACTTTATCACCTTGCTCGCGTCTCTCACCTTAATCGTGCCTGTGATTTGCCACTCAGTGTCTGAGATGGAGGAGTCCATGCTGTCAGCTCTGCGGCCCCCAGAGCACGCCTCGGTACCCCACAACGCCCCGCCACGCTACACCTCTGCATCTGCCTCGGCAGCCCACAGCCGGATGCCCACTGATCCCTCGGAACTTCCCCCCGACAGACTTCATGTGGAGATGGAAATGTCACCAGACTCTCAAATCATCCTCTATGGGCCTCTACTCCGAGCGCTGATTTCCATCAAGGTTAGAATTTAAAAAAAACATGTATATATATATATTAGTGGTCCGGTTTAATCATGAAGGCACTCGGTGTCTGTGTTTCCACAGATGCATTTAATGTGTATTTTGTAATATCATGCCCGAAAAGGTAATTGGAGGTAGCTTATGCTCACTTGAGATGCTTTTTGCTTTTTTTTTAATGTGCGTCATGGGCTATAGAAGCACTTACTTGCATTTCTGATGAACTGAAAATGTAACTCACATGACCATCTACCCCCTGACCCCCGAAGGAGGAAGAAGAATCTGGTTGTTTTGCTGATTTCTCCTCATAATGCGCTAAAACATGGCTGGTAGTAGCAGCAGCTGCGTGTGGCCCAATTAGGAGACCACAGGTTTTTTTGCAGGTCTTTTCCATAACAAAACAAGGCAGCCATTTTAGATGGAAAAAAATGCAAGTTAGATGCAAGTTTCCGGTTTAGGTTTCCGTCTTGCTGTGTTGGAGCCCAGTTTTGTTTGTTCTAGTCGATGGAAACAAGACTGTATAGTATTATCCCTCATTTAAAACTTTTAAAAATCTTCGCTTAAAAGTTAGATGGAAACACGACGGATGCGCATATTGGAAAAGGCTCTTGAAAGCTTTAATAACGTTATAGTTCATCTGCACTTTCCGTTTCTCTACCCGTTCTCTCAGGAAAACTATTTTGGTGAAGATGACATGTACACAGACTTCGAGGAAGCAGTGTCGAGCCCTGTGCTGTCCACCTCCACCTCCTCGGGCCTCGGTTGGTCTCCTCTGGGAATGGAGGACAGTGAGCAAAAGGAAAGCTCAGCCATACATCCTCTGGACCTGCGGCCTTGGGACATAACTGTACTCATAAACCTCTATAAGGTCCACGGTCGCCTGCCAATGGTAAGACCGATGACTGCGGATGGTTCAGTTAAATGACTTGTCGATGAAATGAAGAGAAGAAGGAGACGAGAGAGACGCGGAATTGCAGAAAATTAAGATAAAAGATAATGCAAATTTCCCATCGCCGCTGTGTGAAATACAATTATGCTCACTGGAGTATGACCTGCTGTTAACGCATGCTGAGAGCAGAGACGTTTTCACAGAAGCGAAGATGCGCATAAATGGAGCAAATGACGATACCGTGTCTATATTTATAAAGAACATTAAGGTGAAGGAAATCCAAGGTGAATGATGTGTTTGACGCATGCATGGTGAACATTATCTGGAAATGTTTGGAAACGTATCGAATGCCGTTCGGATCTCCCAGCCTCGTTTTGAAGTTCATCCGTGCCGATGCGCGCACGCGTTCATGTCTTTGCTTGCTCTCCTGGGTGCCTGCAGCACTGCAGCAGCGAGGGTCCAGAGGGTCCATCGGGCTTCTTGGAGCGTCTGTGTTTTGAGATGAAAAAGGGGTATAAGGAGACGATGCTTCAGCTGCTTCTGTCTCCCATTCACATCTTTATCAGCGACAACTACCAGGTAAGAAACGCGTCACATCCTGCAGCTCCGCCTGGCTCAGATGTCTGTTCAACGTTTCAGCTCCGCTGCAGAAGCACCGAAGCACAAAATTGAAGATGATTATCCCTTCTGCATGTTGGCCTTGCCGTTAATCACGAAGCAAGACGGGGAGAAAAAAATACATTCTTCAATAATGAGTCAAACCTCATGATAAAACGATAAACGATGAACACGCAGGCAGCTAATCAGCCAACTGAAAGAGTGACTCAGCCCTTAGAAAACACTCTGAATGCAGCCTGTGGTCAGCGTTGCATAACATGAAACATGTTTGTACCTGCCACATGTTTGCATAAGCGCAAGCTTGTTGTGTAACAGCAACACATTTCTGAGTTTTAGCCATGAGTTGGATCATTTTTCCTTGTTTAGAGAGAATCGCTTTCTCTAATCCCTGCAGCCCTGGTGTCTCTCCTCCTGTGCAATAACACATATCTCTTTTATAGGACTGCAGGGATATTAGGAAAACGGCCACAGATTTCACTTAAGCTCAGTGTTGCTATTAGCGGCACGTCAAGCTTCCCTTCTGTCATTTCGGTTGTCTCGGGTTTAACCTTCCAAGACGTAGATGCAAATCGCGCATTAGCGTGTGTGTGTGGGTGTGAGATACTCCTTTTGTTTGCCCACAGCGTCCCACAGCGGACGGGGTGCTGAGGGACGGCCACCTGAGTCTGTCGGGCCTGCAGATGAGAGCGCACGCCATGTTCTCCGCCCAGGGACTCCCACTGGGCAGCGACACGCTGGAGTACGCCTGGCTCATCGACATGCAGGCTGGGGGGCTCACCGGCAGGGTGACTGTTCCACAGGTATATTCGTGCGTGTGTGTGTGTGTGTGTTAGGGCTGCAACTAACGATTATTTTGATAATCGATTGATCTGTCGATTATTTCTTCGATTAATCGATTAATCGGATTTAGAAAAAAGTGCACAAATTTTATTTATATTGTAGGGAAGAGAAGAACAAGGAGACGAGATGGATACTTCATTGAAAATTACATATTTTAAATCATTTGCTGCTGATATTTGGCTGCTACTGATACAAAAAGTAAATTAAAAACCATTAATGTGTTGGGCTTTTGGTTTATAAATCCCAAGAAGACGACCTCAAATGTCTTGTTTTGTATAAACCAACAGTCCACAACCCAAGGATTTTCACTTTACTGTCATAGACTAGAGAAACCAGCAAATATTCATATTTGACAAGATGGAATCCGAGAATTTGGACTTTTTCTACTTTAAAAAAAGCTCAAAACGATTAGTCGATTATCAAAATAGTTGGCGATTAATTCAATAATCGATTAGTCATCGATTAATCGATTAATTGTTGCAGCCCCAGTGTGTGTGTGTGTGTGTGTGTGTATATGCTTGCGTGTGTGTGTGTATTAACCCGAAGTCAAAAGGTGATTCGGAAAGTGGAAGGGGTGAAATGTGAGCCGCTTTTATAGAGACTAACCTGTATTATAATTATCTGGGTATCATCTGTGCAGGAGTGTGTGTGTGTGCAGCTCAGCGCTTGACAAAGTGAGACAAAGTGTTTTCTAAATAAATACAACCATCATGGCTCCCTAATGCATCTGCATCTTGCAGCAAACATTTATTCACATTGCTAAGTACAAATGT